>JANEHU010001622.1:0-225653 GCA_027563435.1 Nasonovia ribisnigri
TGTGTTACCTTTACAATAAATGATATGAATGTTTTACCTAGATAAACTTAAGAAAAGAAAATTATAGGCTATAGATATAACTCATAATTTTTTTTCAAAGTATACTAATCAAATAATATTTGAGATTAATAAATGCTGAAATTTAGATACTTTCAAATGTATATTATACTGATGAGGTATATATCAGCAAATTTACCAGGGAAAAAATAAACAAACATAAAATAGGACGGTAAATTGGCAGATTTTGGTCTTGCCAAAGTTCATTGAAAAACGGCATTACTGTACCACGGTTTTTTGAACTAACTCCTTCGAATTATAGACATCCACCTGTGGTGGATTAGATATAGCACTTAGCAGTAGGACTTAGGTATATTTTCGAATGTGGTTTAAAGTTTAAACTACTCTCTATACTAATATTTATAATCAATGGTAATGCATTGTGTTATGACATAACAGACAATGTTTAACATATTATATTGTTTTTCTGCAAGTATGAAATGATATTTAATTACATTCGTTAATCCAAACAATCACTAAGTTTACTCGCTATATCAATAACACCTGTTCACTGTAGTAGCCAAGAGAGTGATTTGTTTTACGAGGAACAGTGGAAGAAAATAATCGTTACATTTTAATTTACAGAGAAAAAACTAGACGTACATATTTTATTAAGACTGTGAAAAGCAAATCGTCATAATGCAATGCGTAATAACCAAAAGTTAATTCAGTGTTAAATTATATACTAAGGTATTTTGTTTTTAATGGTGTGATTCGTTGTTTTCACAATGAGTAATGACTGTTGAATAATAAAAACATTAAAAACATAATATCCGAAACGTCATAAACACAATGCCTCTAATGTAGGTATTTACGAAGATAATACACTATAATATATTAATAGGTACTATCTATTATAACATATATTTAATAAATTAGTCTCTCCAGGTAAAACGTGGAGAAACAGTATTAATAAAATTGTAAAAAAGTTATGTGAATAGCAGTTTTTTATGACAATTACCTCAAAAACGAAAGCGACTTAAAAGTTAGCCAAATCAACGGTGTATGTATATAATTATTGTAGGTAGGTACAACTATTTCAGTCGAGAATCGATGGGAACTCGGTAAATGACGGTTTTAAAAATACAATAAATTAATATTCATGTTTCAGCTTATGCATCTGGACCAATCATAGTCAGATTCCATACAGACAGTGTAACCGTCAGGGAAAGGGACATTGGATTCTCGATTGCCTATCAACAACTCGGCACGGGCTGCAACAAGAACAAAATCAGGCGATGATTTCTGAGTTCCTCTCTTTACAGCGTGTTCAAAATATAATTTATTGGCGATCAGATAATATAATCTATAATATCCGTGTATATATAAATATTTTAATAATTTATTTGTTAATTTTTCGTTGTATAAATCTATGATGAAAAAAAAGAAAACCGATTGTACCTATTTTATGGTTGTTTCATTTTTAACAATAATAACTGAAAGTACAATTGTATTGTCTGTTATTGATTAATTTATTAATATGTAACACCTATGTCCTATATGTACCTACTCATATTTAATATGGTTTTGCATAGACGATAAACGCATATATGAATCTATATGATCCGTCGGCCGACATTAGGACATTGCTCCCCGGAAAAGATTAGAACATAAACATATAAAAATTAAAAAACTGTCCCTGTTCAATAATTATTAAAATTAAACATTTATTTTATTCATAATTAAACTAACTAATTTCAGAAACTTGTTTTCAAAAAAAAATTATATTTATTCCGATGTATTTGATTAAATCATCGCATCCTGCAGATTTAAGTGTATTATTAACAAATAGCCATTTGCTTTCTATTGCCCGGTGTTTTATCAATATCTATAAGAATTCCTGGGTGCGATTGCATTAATATGTCGTATTATACAATATTTCTCTTTTAAAGACTTTATGAATATCCAAGTCCCAAATATTTGGCTCGTTTAAATTTTTAATTCCATCACTAATATTGAATTAATTCAAATAAATAATAATTAAACATATAGTATACCCTAAATTCACTTTTCACAAGTACTATATTTGTTAGTCCAATTTCTAGTTGAGTTTCGGAACACATATTCCAATAACGTAGAGAAAATATTGGTGAGTTCGTACTAGTCGTACAGAATAATTGGCATATGTTTCATATTTTCCATTTACGTAATTTGAAACAAAATAATGCAATACTTTTTGCAATATTATAATTTATGAATGATGATCATGTTAGCCCAATGACATATGCAATCGAACCCCAAGGTTTATAATAATAACAAAAATATTAATATCATCGTATCAATAATATTATTTTATTATTGACTATCTCGGGCATTGCATATGAAAAAAAAAAGGGGGGTCAAGTGGATGTCGCTCCACTGTACAGTAGGCTACAAGTAGATCACTATTCACTGTACTATAATGGATGGTATTAAATTTGAATTCAATGATATAATATCATTGTATAAGAAAAACGATTCTGAGCGGAGACGATATTTCAGTCTAGGATATTTTAAATAATATTGATATTGTTATTTTACGGTAGCTGCTAAGTTAAATTAATATTATTCATGTTATTAAAATAAGTCAGAATATTTTGAAAATGCTATGGTGTGTAGAAAATGCTTATATAAACATTCAGTCAAAATTTCATGTCTCTGCGGTCATTTCTTTTAGAGTTATACCAATAACCAAAATCGATTTTGTCAAAAATTGGTTTTCCGTAAAAATTCCCGTTTTTCCCTTAATTTTTCATTTGTTTTTCACGGCGCTCATGAAAACTACTGAGAAATTTTAACTTTTGACCCCCCAAAGTACCAACTAGATTCACTTTCCTATCAGAAAAGGTACTATTAAAGAAAATCGAAGCATTTTTTCTGTCCTAAAACGTGATGACAGACACAAAAATAAAAAATAAAAAAAAAAAGGGCGGGTAAGTGTATGTCGCTCTGCTGTACAGTAGGTTACAAGTGAGTCACTGTAATGGATTGTGTTAGATTTTAATCCAATGATATAATATCATTGAATAAGAAAAATGATTCTGAGCGAAGACGGTCCGTCAGTCTATAATATCTTACTAAGTCTAAATGTATTTGATGATATTATTGTGAATAAAGTAATTAATTTTAGTATTATAGGCATTAGTATTTACTATAGTTGGTTAAATTCATTTTTCTCAAAAAAATTATATTTTAAAATGCCATTGCGTGTATATAAAATATAACAATATATTCTAAAAGTTTCATATACCAACAAATAATATTTTTAAATTATATCAAAATAACTAAAATCATTATTCTTGGTTTAAATATGAAATTTTGTCTAAATTTGAAATTAAAATGTCTGTAAAAAATAAATGTGTTGATATATTTTTTAGATTTTTTGGTTACAGTATGATTTATTTATGAGAATTTTTGTTTTAAATTTTCAACACTTAGTTATAAAAACTGAACATTTTATAATTTTTTAATTACAATGATTTATAATTTTCGAGATTTTGACAAATTTTGTCAAAATTCGAACTTTAAATGCTTATAAAAAAAAATCGTGCCTATGTATTTTTAAAATTTTTCAACTGATGTTGTAACAATATATAAGAAAGCTTGTATTAAATTTTCAGACTTTTTGGCCCACCAAATAAAATTTTATTGACAATTATAAAAAAAAAAACTAAAAAAATTGAAAACTAAAAATGTCTGTAAACAGCTCAAAACAAATCAAAATATTTTCAAAATTGAATGGTGTATAGAAAATGAGAATATAAACATTTAGTGAAATTTTCATGCATCTACAATTATTCGTTTTTGAATTACAACCAAATAAGAAAAACGCTACATGAGAAATCGAGTGAATATCCTATGTTGTAAAATTATGAACTTAAAACACTCATAAAAATTTATTTTTAATTGCTTTTAGATATTTTATTTTTGATAAAAGTAGAAAAACTTACGTTAAATCTTGTGTTAAAATTTAAAACCTTAGATTTAAAAAAAAAAATTTTTATGAATTTCTAACTCTAAATAATTTGCAAATTTTCGTCATTTTTACGTATTTTGTCAAAATTTCAACTTTAAATGCTTAGAAAAAAAAATTGTGACTACAGATTTTTAATATTTTTCATGTGCCTTTGAAACAATATATTAGGAGCATTCTATTAAATTTTCAAGAATTTTTAACGAATAAATAAAATGTTATTGATTTTTAAAAAAAAAAAAACCAAAAAGATTGGAAATTTAAAATGTCTGTAAACAGCTCAAAATAAGTCAAAATATTTTGAAAACGGTATGGTATATAGAAACTGCTTATATAAACATTCAGTAAAAATTTCATGTATTTACCGTCATTTTTTTTAGACTTACACCAAAAACCAAAATCGATTTTATCGAAAATCAATGTTGCGTAAAAATTCCCGTTTTTTCCTTAATTTTCCATTTGTTTTTCACGGTACTTTTGAAAACTACTGGAAAATGTTTACTTTTGACCCCCCAAAGTACCAACTAGATTCACTTTCCTATCAGAAAAGGTACTATTGAAGAAAATCTAAGCACTTTTACTGTCCCAAAACGTGATGACAGACACAAAAAAAAAAAAAAATAAAAAAAAAACACACATCATTGTAAAACCATTACATTCATCGCTCCGCTCAGAATCTAAAAAAACACACATCATTTAAAATCAATACATTCATCGCTCCGCTCAGAATCTAAAATATAATTACATACATGAACCTAAAATTAAAATATTATATAGGTAAATTAAACATTTTTTTTTTTTCAAAATTGAATTATGGTTGTCATTCTTTCAATTTTGAACTTACAGCCAAGTAATATGACTCAAATCGACTTGAAAAAATTGGGTCAATCCAAATCATGTGCTAAAAATAGGTGTTACCATTAAAAAAGTACATTTTGCACTTCGCGCATGCGCGCACCGTAAGTGTTAAAATTTGAAAATTTCACAAAATATGTATTTTAGTACCTCCCAGGTTTCGCCCAAAATTAATTTCAATACAAGTTCATCCGGCCAAAATATTCAGTGTTATCTTAAATTGTGATCACACTGTATATTTACATTGTACAAGTAAAACCTAAGTTTAAAGCTTTAGTCTGCTTAACTTCTACAAAAATACTGTGCATTGGTGTATTTATTGTAATTATTGTAGTGAAGATATTTCATATTAAAATTTAGTGTCGACACTGCTGAGCCCTTTCAATATGGCCGACCACATTTTTGAACGGCTGTAAGAGCCGTGTATTACCCATTTTCGAGATAAAGAATACACTGGAGCAAGCGCTTGCCCGCACACATAAATAATACGAGCCGTCGGGCGGCGTCGATTCAAACGCTATGCAAGAAAAATATAAAGATACGAAGAATTCACTTTTTTTTTTGCTATAAATGCGATTTTAATGTACCTCCTAAATGGAAATTTAAATAATAATGATAATAATGATATTTATTTATTAAGATAAATTAAAAAACAACAAAATACATCACAAAAATATGTGCACGACTGTCGACTTCTTATTTTGTGTACCTTCACATTTTAATATTATGGGTTATTAGAACATATTTGTTATAATATATAATATTAACCATATTAAAAAATGTATCATACCCTTTATTGAATACAAATAGTATAATAGAGAATAAAAATGTATATTTATAGATTTTTAAACAAAATAACTTTTGTAAGTTTATGCCTGAGAAGAATGGTTTTTGAAAACTTCACACATATTAAACTGCTTTACGTAATGTCTCATTCTAATGTTGCTACATTAGTACTTGGTACTTTCCATAGTAATGATAAAACCAAGAACAAACATTTTTCTACCACCTAGTATTATTAGAACTCCTTGTATTTTTAAACTTTTAAAGTAACTTGAAGTTTCATCGAATATACCTAGCTAATAGCTTTGATTGAGTTAATGTTTCCCGAATTTATTGGACTTTTAAAACCTTTAGAAAAAGGAATTCGGGACATAAATATTTCAAATAAAGGATCAACAAGTCTAATGAAATAAACAGTTGATTCAGTTTAATTATTGTAAAACATTAAAAAGCACTAATTTAAACCACAGAAAAGTTAATAAACCGCAACTACAATAATTGTACAAATATAAGTTTTTGCCGTACGGTGGTTGGGATGATTATATCACGGCGGCTCGTTTTCTGTTTACGAGTGCGCGCTCCAGTGTACTATTTAATAAAATATCTCGATGGTATTTCCTTAACCTTTATCAGCTTACAATTTTACATTCTCTTTAAATCTTTTCTGAGTCTATGCCACGGAACAAACGAAATGTTGATTAATGATTATTAATATTAAATTAACTGGCATTATTAATATTAGTGTATTACGGTTTACGACTAATAAGTATATTGTTTCACGATTATAATATTGAGTATTGATCTATAAAAAAAGTATAAACTAGAAACAGCTAGGTACATCATTAGTTTTGAGCACAGACGTAAGTAACGGTTTCACTTTGGTCTTGTAAATATCTACTGTGTATTATTATTTATTATATTAAACTATTGTATAAATATGTTTTTTCCAGATTCAGAAGTTCAGTCTCCAGCGCTACTCGCTCTCGTACTATTTTAGATAGTATAGTCACAGAATAGATTAAATCTATTCTGTGGTATAGACGTATAGTGTTTCATTAAAACACTTTAATTTTTATTTACGAACATGGTCAATACGGTGGCATTAAAAGGTATAATGAGTGTGGTTTCACTTCTCATTGGAATTGGTAAATATATTTCAATATACAAATGACAACTGTTTTCCAACTTTTTGTTTAAACCAAGCTTTTTACTTAAAACCTAAAGGATTCCATTTATGGAAGAATAAAGATCAATTGATAGGTGTTATAAAAACATTCTTTGGAAAAAAAGAAGACCAACAAACTGCCATGGAAATAGCATTGTCAGAAATACATAGAAAACAAATTGAGGAAGATGAAAAAAGAAAAGAAAAAATCATAGAAAAAAAGGCCATAAGAAAGTGATAAACCTTTAAAGTATATTTAAAATATTTTTCTATATTTATAACACTGAATTCACTAATTTTTATATTGCATTAAGACAATTGTTATCATGCTTGAAAATTAAATATTAGTTATATTGTGTATCGTACTTAATTTATTGTAACATCTAATAAATTGTAATTTCTCTAGGTCTATGAATAATAGTACCAGAATCTGAATGATACAAACTAAGTAGGAATATTTTTTAATAAATGATAAATAATTACATTAAAGAGTAAGTAAATGTCTAAATTAATGAACATTGTCTAATTCGCTTTTGGTACATTATGTGTGTCTACTAGACTACCACTAAAGTACTAAAAATACAAGTGAGATATTTTCTAAAAATCGATAAGTTATGTCTTATTATAAATGTATAGTGTTATAATTTGTAATTATGTGCCTACCATCAGTTTTATAATACTTTATATGTTTTAAATTTTAAATAGCTTATGATTGTTTGCAGTGGCGTACGCAGGATTTTAGTTCGGTAAGGGTTTTCAATATATGTTGATCAGTGACTCGTGGGGGGCTTCGCCCCCACACCCCCCACTAAATAGCTAAACTGATAAATATAACCAACATTATATAACACATAATAATTCTTTCAAAATAAATTCCTATTTATGTATTTAATCATCTAAATTCTTAAAATGATATAAAACATTAGATAATAATTATTAATTAGTATTTATAAAATATTAAAATATTATATACTATAAACAAAATAATAAAATAAGTGAACAATATATTCATGAATTATATTTATTTATAATAAATTATAGATTCAGTCTTAAATTTAATCTACGATTAGAATATTTAACCAAGTGCTTTAGAACCTCTTCAGGTAATACACTTATATCTGTATGGATGTTTAGTAACGCTAACCCATTTAATCGCGACTCACTTATTGTATTACGGAGATATGTTTTTAAGCGACGTAATGTAGAGAAAGATCTTTCTGCAGATGATGTAGTAATGGGCAATGTTACTAATATTTTTAACAATAAATAAATAGTTGGAAATAATATTTTATCACATGTAATAAGAGCATCTATAGGACTTTTTGGATTCATTTCATTTTGTTCCACAAATGTATACAATAATTTGAATTCTTCAGCAGTCATTAATTTACTTTTATTAATAAAAGATGAATACGTTTCATGAAAATCGATAAAACTTTTTTCTTGTTCTTTTGATGGGTTTTTTGTTTTGGGAATCAAACAGGAAAAGTTTTTTAGAATAGTATTATGTGATGTGAGTCTTTCACGAAGCTGGAGCAAAAATGTGTCGAGAAATGGTATAAAAATTGACCGTAAAAAATGTTGCTCAACATTTTCAGCTGGAACATTATTCCTAGTTTTTTGGCGATTAATTTTTCTTGGAAGTGAAGTATTTTTTTTATAAATTGTGGCTGAATGCCTGAATCCTGAACACCAAACTACACGAGAAAGAACACCAAGAAACCGTTGGTTGATTTGATAATTGATTATTATTCGTACTACCACTTTATTATGTGCTACCACTACTACCTAGTACCTACGATAAAATTAGTGATAACTGATAAGTGATAACACTATTTAGAACCGTTCTAAATAGAACGTTTCATAACGTCCCGCACTTCAGATGAAAACATCAATAACACTGCAGCTATGCTTTCTCGATTTTATACTACAGTGATAATTTCGAGTCGTCTAGTTGTTTATTAAAGACATGATTAAAAATTAAAGACCATAGTCTATAGATAATAGACATATTATTTAAGTGTTTGACAAATAAATAAATTTTAAGATGAGAAAGAAATTTCGGGGGGGGGTTAAAACCCTATAACCCTACCCCTGCGTACGCCACTGATTGTTTGCTTTGAAGTTAAGAGGACGCTACCCATGCATTTGTTGTTTCCGTCTTACACACGCACGACATACCAAAATGTTGTTCACTAGTTTCAATAGTATGCTGTTAGTTTTGATACTAGAGGCAATTGACCTATTATCAAACTTTTAGGTAAGAACATTATCTGTGCTTAAGCGTTGGCTTTTATTCGATATTTTAATATTCAAGCGAGATATGAGAATTTTTATTTTTTGGCATTTCACATACCCATATCTTGCTTGAAAATTAAAATATCGAATAAAAGCCAACGCTTAAGCACAGATAATGTTCTTACCTAAAAGTTTGATAATAGGTCAATTGCCTCTAGTATCAAAACTAACAGCATACTATTGAAACTAGTGAACAACATTTTGGTATGTCGTGCGTGTGTAAGACGGAAACAACAAATGCATGGGTAGCGGCCTCTTAACTAGGAAACTAAAAATATGTATTGCTATTTTCCATATAAATTTAAATACATTCAGCCTTCAGGTAGTTTATTCTAATTGAATTCATAATTGTAAAAAAGGTTTATCACAACTCACAAGTTCAAATTAGGTTTGTTGCCACTGAATATTAGGATTTTTTTTAGGTTGATACAAAAATGAAAGATTTAATACTTTATACTATGATGGTGGTCCAAAATTATTACTCAGTAATTTAACTTACAGTAACACAGAAGCAATATCTTATGTCTACCCTTTGAAGACTATTATGGCACCTGCAAACGTGTCATTTTTAAGGAGATGTGTTTATGCTATTCTTCCATTGGTTGCAGCCACTACTCGTCTTTGTATGTGTAGAAAATGATCATTAGTGTGTGTATATTCCCCACCAATTACAATTACTCACATCATACGTCATGAGAATCTTTATCCCTGGAATATAATTATGCCATTTTCGTTAATATTACCTATTAGTATTATCAATGAACATATTTTGACATTTTGTGATAAATAAAGAACTTTCTTAACATGTTACATTGTTACCTTAGCAAAGTATTCTTGTTTAGTTGTTTTTTAGTCTACTTTAAAATCATTTTGCATTAATTTACAACTGTTTTATTTTATAGTTATTAACCCAGCAATTAATAAAATATTGATCTGTTGGACTGTACATTTAGTTCATGTTAGTGAGAAAAAAATAAATAGTTTTGGATATTATGGGGTATGAATTATATAACTTATTAATATTTATGAAATATATAATAGAATATAAAGTATAAATTAATCAATGGATTACCTTATAGATATTTCTAGGGATTGGTTATTTAATATTAGTAAACCTGAAAACATAAGCTTTAACATTTTAATTCTTGAATTTTCCCTGTATGGGTGCATTTAGTATTATACACAACAATACTAAAGTTAAATAATTAAATTCATATTTAGCAGTGCCATCTAAAAGAATCCCGGACGAAAAGTCCGGGGACAAAAAGTCCGGGGACAAAAAGTCCGGTATAAAAAAAGTTGGACTAAAAGTCCGGATTCAATTTTTAATTGCCGGACAAAAAGTCCGAGTACATTTTTACTGTCGGACAAAAAGTCCGAAAATACAAAATTGTCTATAAAATTTATAATTATAATATACCTATAATACTATACTATAATATAATATGCATTATATACATGTAATATTATATTAGGCTCTAAGCTATTATTTCTTATACCTAAAATATAACGGAAATCCACTGTAGTTTGGTAGGTAGATAGACATATGGATATTGAATATGGGCATATGGCCATATCTATCTAATGTTTATCGCGGAAATATGTCTACAGTTTATCGACAGTTTATTACAATATTTATGTACGAAGTTTGTTAATAACGAATTAACAATACCAGAATTTTTAAATAGGATTGGTCATTGCTTAAGAAAACGGAATGTAGAATAAATTATTATTGTTATTATAAATGTAGACTAGATTGTATTGTACAGGCAAACTTAAAGTATATAAAATTATTATTGTATTGACATTGACAATAATTTCTTAGGGAAACATATTGTATATTTGTATATCAAATTATTGTTATTAATAATATTGTATAGCCAAAAGTAATGTGAACATTTTTAGAATTTCTGGTTTTTTTTTTTCGGACTTTTTGTCCGACAGTAAAAATGTACTCGGACTTTTTGTCCGGCAATTAAAAAATGAATCCGGACTTTTAGTCCAACTTTTTTCATACCGGACTTTTTGTCCCCGGACTTTTTGTCCCCGGACTTTTTGACCGATTACCCATCTAAAAGACAGTCTCACAGGAGGTTCATTGAGTATCAAGTTCAACAATTTATAACTACAACTACTATGCGATAGACTTGTAATATCTACTGTAGTTATTGTGGTAGGTCACCTACAACTAGTGGACAAGACACCATAGATAATAAAATAGTATTTTGTGCACCTAATCCGTAAAAAATATTAATTCAAATTTAAAAATATAAAATAATCACGAATAATACTAAATTATCAAGATTTAACCACTGTTGTGTGGTATCTCTTTGTTGCTGAGTTAGCTACAACAGCTGGTAATAACTGCGCCGCGACTTATCCAATTCACAAATAACAAAGATATATAATATAGTAAATAATATAAACTTTAGTTAATAAATTGCTGCATCATCAGAAATCATAAATGTTGCTTAATACAAATCTTTTCATTTAAGCTGTGACTGTACAGCCCATTTTAGGGCCTCCCCCTTCAGCTAAGGAGAACATTTATCTGATGACTCGTGAGCTAAGTTGCGTGGTTCACTCAAAACAATGTCACAGGTTTTGATAAATTATACAAATAAAATAAAATAGTTATCTAAGCAGGTGACACTGTGAATATAAAATATAAAATAAAAATAATGAGTTTAGAGTAATCAAGTTAATGCATAGGTACCTATGTTACATGGTGTTAAATAATAAATAATAATGAATTGAGAGGATTTGTTCGACGTGAGATTAGGCTATGAAATATTACAACTATCAGACAGAATAAATACATATCATATAAAAAAAATAGTTAACTATTAATAATAAAGTAATATGTCATTGTGGCAAATATGTGTATTAGTATATAATTTTTAAATAATTGTAATAATTTGGACTGTGAGGTTAGAACAGTTTATTTGGGCAATATGGCAAATATATTATGTACCTATGATTGATAAAAAATATCAAGGATTGGAGGGATAACTATGGATAAAGAATGTTGATGCATGGCCATACCACAGAATAGATTGGTAATTTTGGTTATTCTGTTACTCACAGTACGTGATTGTATCATATAGAGTATGGACTATACAGTGTGTTTCTTTTTAAAGGTAACACTAAATAATTCTGTCCAGTGCCATCATATTGATATGCGGTTTTTGGAAGGGAATAGGGAATACATAAATACACATTTATTAATGATTTTTACATTTTTAGATCTTTCCGTGTGCGCATGCGCAATCAAACTTGCATTTTTTTAAATGGCAACAGGTATTTTGAATACCAAATTCAGATAGACCGAATTTTTTTAAGTCAATTTGATCCTTTTTACCATTGCTCTAAAACCAAAATTGACCAAATGACAACGAGTTAAAGTTTCTATTGAAATTATTGCATTTTTCAAAAATCATACTAGAATTTTATGAATTATTATGAAATTCCTCAAAATTAAATTTAAAAGATTTAATATTGTCTTCAAACATACAGATACAAAAAAAATACTTGAAATTTTATAATAATTCATAAAATTCTAGTATGATTTTTGAAAAATGCAATAATTTCAATAGACACTTTAACTCGTTGTCATTTGGTCAATTTTGATTTTAGAGCAATGGTAAAAAGGATCAAATTGACTTAAAAAAATTTGGTCTACCTGAATTTGGTATTCAAAATACCTGTTGCCATTTAAAAAAAATGCAAGTTTGATTGCGCATGCGCACACGGAAAGATCTAAAAATGTAAAAATCATTAATAAATGTGTATTTATGTATTCCCTATTCCCTTCCAAAAACCGCATAACAATCTGATGGCACTGGACAGAATTATTTAGTGTTACCTTTAAAAAGAAACACACTGTATATTATAGAGTACCTATATATATATTGTCTAAGTCAAAATTCAGATTGAGCTATTATGTTGGTTCTTAAAAAATCATTTTTTTTTGAATCACTGGTTTCAACTTTCCACGTGTTGTTTATACTTCTATCTTAAAAATAACATTTTGTACTTACGTTTTGACATTTTTTTAGGTATCGTATTTTTTAATTTTTCCGATTCGAAATAATTAGGCTTTTCTACAAAAATAATAAAATTATTATTATTATATGGCTGCAGGCAATAAATATATTCCCTAATATTGAATTTAAAATTATACAATTATATCTATACTTTGTTTTTGGTTACGACGTCGCGACGGTATTTCTCATTTTTACAGATACCAACATTTCTAGTTAATTTTTTTTAGTTGTGAATCTGCAACTGATTTATTACAAGCTTTTATTATTTAACTGCAGTTTGCAATGATAAACTCAATAACATTAAGTATATATTTTAATCTATGAATAATTAATACATAATATGCACATAAGATGGTCATTAGTTACATAAAAGTATTTTATAAATCTTGGGGCAAAGTGGCCATAATCAGGTCAACATTATTTACAGCATTGGTTATATGTGCGGAATTTATTCATGTAACACAAATACTACACCAGAGTCACAATAAAATAATAATAATTCAAACAATAGGTGTTTCTTCTGTTATTTAAATAATCTGTACCAATCACTGAACGATTTAATTTTGTTATGCCAATTAATTCATCACTTAATTTTGTTGCATCGTGTATTTCATTGTCCACTGTAAATATATTTGATGCTTGTTGCTTTGGACCATGCACAAAAGATCCAAATTATATAAATATGTGAATAGAATTGCATTTTGTTGGAGTTTTTTAATTTAATTTCTTTAATCTTTAATGATAGGCCTGGAAAATGTATTCATTATTACATAGATTATCTGTCTAGATGACATAAATAAAGTTCAAAGTTGTTATTTTTAAGAAATGCAACTGATGGTAAATTAATTGATGGTACTGATCCATATCTTAACCTAAAGCACATAATTAGTTATTAGATTATTAATTATAAACAATGAGTTCTTGTCATTTGTCAATAGATTTAATATTTTAATGTTAGAATGTAAAAGAAAATAATTTTTATTCTACTTATATAGGTCTGCCTGTGTTGGTCATATACTCATATAATCATCCTTCGTAAAGTGAATTGAACAAATCGAATAACTTTTTGACAAATCTAAGGGTCCACATGTTTTTAATAATTTACTATTTTTTTTTTGTTTTGGGCCAATTCAATTTCTTTTTTACAACTATAAATACAATGAGGTCAGCAAAAAAGATTATAGATATTTATTTATACGCACAGCTTCATCAATAACCAGATTATTTAGGTGCATAATATGGAAGTTGATACTTACCATAAGTATTACAGTTAGAACGGACATTTTTTGATACCATTATCATTATTATACCATTATTTAATCTATTCTGTGCCATTATTACTGTAATTCACTATTAGAATCAACACTTTTGTAAGTATTGCCGATATTATGGGCAGAGGAACTTAACAATATTTAGGTACTAAAACAATAAACAATATTATATTATAATTTATAATTATATATAAGTCATAAATAATAGGTAAGTAAAAAAAATCAGGAATTTCTACTAGATTGAGTAGTAAAATAGACAACTAATATAACAATTCGGGGGGCAATCATTACTCGACAATGATAACAATTTGTTCGCCACTATTTTAGTACAGTCCTGTATTATCACAGAACAATATTATTTGGTATTATCACAGATTATATAAAAAATAATATAATAATCTGTGGTATTATCGTGTATAGTATTTGATAACGTCTCCATAGACCATAATTCCATTTTATTATAGTCAATAGTCATTGCGATGTGCGATTGACGTACGAGGTCTCTCCATCTCGAAAACAAACTGAAACGTTTTATATTTGTAATAAAATATTATGTCACTGGAATATGGTTGCTTGGTAGCTTTTAGAATATTATCCACTGTTTTCGTACAAAATGGCTATGTTCATCCTGACGAGTTTTTTCAAACGACCGAAATCATCACCGGTAAGTGGTTTTTTATATAACTCTTGAACAGCTCAGTTTATTGAGCTATTGAAGTATCTTACTTTTGATGTTTTACTTTAAATTCTTATTTTTAAAAAAACAAAATGTTTAATAATTACACAGGTAATTTAATAAATATATTATTTTAGTATGATATTCACTCGTTTTAACAATATCAAGTATTTAGATTAATCTCTATTTAATGATCACTCGCTTCATTAGAATTAAAGATTATTTACTTAAAACTTTCTTTGTTTTTATTAATTTGATAAGATACTATGTTAGTAGATCTATAATGTAATTTATAGTAAATTAAGCGTTTTACAAAATTAATAATACTTGGTTTATTGCATGAGTTTAAAATAAATATTTTTACAGTAGATAATAATTTGACTTGAATATGGTTGGAACATAATTATGAAAATATAAATATATTTTTTTTTTATGAAACTAAACTAGGGAACCATAGATTTTGCAAAAATAATGTAAGAGAATAATAAATAAATATTTTACATTTTAGGTGATGTCTTTGGAGTTGTACATGACCGGCCTTGGGAATTCAATAAAGATGCACCAGTTAGAAGTATTGGTTTACTATATGGAATTTTTGGCATACCATTATATATTGCCAAATGGATTTTTAAATTATATAAAATTCCATGGAATCCTTTCCTATTGATGTTTGTTTTCCGATTAGTCACTTGTGCTGTGTCATTTATAACTGATTATTCACTATATAAGTATGATAATAGTATAATTACAACACATTTTGACTGTTCAAATGTATATTTTTAAGTACAGAATTTTATCATTGATTACATATTTTTCAGGATATGTAAAATACTCAAACTTAAGTCTAATAGATATTTGTTACTTCTTTCAAGTTCTTATGTTATAATTGTATTTGGTACAAAGACTTTTACCAATTCCATAGAATTGGCTTTGGTATCACTTTTGTTGTGGAAAGTCGTTGACAGTATGACGGTTTCAGATAAAGTAAGATTATATATTATAATACATTGATAAAAAAATGTTTAACATTTATTTTGATTACAGGTTATAGCTGCTGAAAATGAAATACGAAATGCGTATGCATACCGTACATCAATAACAGATAAAGTAGTGATGAGCCGTAAGCTACGCTTATTACCTAGTCATCATTTTTCTCATTGTTTGGAAATCGGTACTATTTTAGCTGTTGGTACCTTCAATAGACCAACTTTTTTACTATTTGCTGTTACCCCTATATTCTATTGGGTTTCCAGAGGATTTTCTAAGAATGATGATCGTTTTGTGAAAATATTCAATATACGCTTTATAGTATTATTTCTATGTACTCTGCCTGGAGTATTTGCATTTATACTCATTGATTCATTTTACTATGAGCATATAACAGAAGATAAAGCCAGTTTGGTTGTAACACCTTTAAATTTTATTAATTATAATATAAAGCCATCAAACTTAGCTGAGCACGGTATCCATTTTCGAATCACTCATGCCATCATAAACATTCCATTGCTTTTCAATGTTTTAACTCTACTCTTTCTAGGGCGTTTACAATTCAATTCTTTGATAAAAATGTAAGTATATTAGTTTCACAGATAAAATGCTATAACCTTACAATTAATACTCATATTAATTTACTTATGTATAAATATTATGTATTTTACAGTATTGTAAACCACCATTACCATTTATTACCAAACATTTATGAAGTCAACACTTTGATGATGGCCAACGTGATCATTCCATTGTTTCTGTTATCAATTTTTCCACACCAAGAACCCAGATTTCTGTTACCTCTTTTATTACCAATTATATTTACTACATCCAAGTATTTTTCTAGTCATTACATGAAGGATTTTAAATGCATTCTTCCAATTTGGTGTTTTTCAAATATTATTGGATTTATATTTTATGGTTACCTGCACCAGGCTGGTGTTACTCCAATGATCTCACATTTGTTTCAAGATATTAAGAATGCATCTAATACATATGTAATTCATAGTCATACATATTCTATACCTGTTGGATTGTTAATGGTTCCTCAATTAAACGAAAGTTTACTATACACGTAAGTTTACACATTGTATTGCTTGTATAATTATTTATTTTGAAAAATATTTTAGGAACCAACGCCACATTAAGGTATATGATCTTGGTTCTTCATTGGACCCCGATGCATTGTATGAAACTGTGATGAATATTAGTAAACGTATTACTTGTAAAGAAGAACTTATAGTTTATTTTGCATTGTCTGGTTCTTTAATCAAGCAATTTGAATCAGTTGGTAATGTGTCTAGTCTTACATACACAAAAAATATTTTTTTTCCTCATTTATCAATGGAATCGTTGAGTTTTTATTTCACATCCATGATAGATTTATTGTACCATGACAACAATATGCCGTATTATATTAGTTTGACAGAACTTCGCGATATATTTTCGCTTGTCCTATATAAGATTACTATCAAGACTGAATAGCAATACAACGTTGCATATTTATAATTTAATACAATGATGTTTCTTATTAGTTATTACGGTTTTATTTTCTATAATTTTAGATACATTTTCATTTTTTATATTTAATTACAACATAAAATTGAAACTATACAGATTATTATAAAGTGATTACTATTACCCTAAATTCAGGATAAAAAAGTGCAATTTCAAATCATATTACTGTCCACAGTTTTTCATACAAACTTTAAGAAAGATATCTTGGTAGTGATTAGAATTGACAACTTATTTTGCGTTGGTTGATACTCTTCTCTTGCCCAAATATTATTAGTATTATACCAATTGTCATATTATAGTATAGATAATTTTTATTGAACATTTTCTGGGAAAAAATATTACTCTTAAAAAATAGTTATTTTTAAATCCAACCAATACAATATAATATATAATTTAGGGCTTGAATTATACATTTAAATATATTTATAGTTTTATGATGTTCTGACATCTGAATTAAAAATTGACAATATTATCGATTGAATGTAGGTACCTACTAATGTAAAATATTTAAATATAATTTGACAACAAATACTATAATTAGTTTACAACTATAAAACATGTGCATTAAGTTTAATACTCTAAACTAAAATTCATATTATTTTAATTCAATATGTTTTATTTCAATGTAGTATTTAGTAAATGTAATAATCATTCTTACATTTCTGTTTGTGTATATTATATGGTATATTTACTTAAATAAAATATACGGTATACCTAATTCTTTATTTTGTTTATTTTTCATCTATAAACATTGGAAGGTATTTTTTAGTATAATATTTGTTTAAGTTATTTTAGAATTTTTTTTAAGAATATTAAAAATGATTGGGTTTAATTAGTAATTAATATTATTTTTATTTGTGTTAGGGGGTGGAAGAAATTCTATAATTCCTTAATTTTATGGATAGGAATGATTTGGAAATTTAAAACTCTATTTTCCTAGACCCTACAAATTACTTAATCCAGCCCTGCACTTAGGGGACTCCATTTTTTGTTAAAATAACAATTAAGGTACTTCTCAACAAGCAGTTAATGTTTCCGTAAACACTCTTAAAAATCCTGTGTTTACATAACAAATAAATATAGTTTCAATTCACTTATGTGAAAATATTACTGTTCTCTAAGTTTACCAAATACCAGGAAATTCACAGTATACTAAAATATTATTATCTTAAATAAATTAAAGTGTTATAAGTATGTATTTACACAATTTAAACTTTTTGATATTATATTGTTCCAGTAAAAATTGTACTGCACTCAAAATTAGTGGTAGGTTTTTATTTTTATTTTGAACAAAACACAGTTTTTGTTATATATATTGTGCTAATTCAAATTAGTTAGGTACACGTTTTAAAATGTATTTTAGACTTATAATATACTTTAATTTTCATCATTATTTTAGCTGGATGAAATACGTGCAATTTATTTTTGTTTAACATTGTGCAGGTTAATATTATTGTGATCAATAGGTTATAATAATTTTATTTAAAAAAATGTTTTATGGATAAAATAGTTGACAAAATAATTTTTCTTTAAAGTATTATGGAAATATTATTAAGCCAAGTTTATTTGTATGTAATATATTTTTTTTAAATTCTCAATTGTGCAATATTTAATCTGAAGCTATAGGTATCTTAATTTTGCTCACTAATAATTAACCATATTTCATAAATACAATTTTATGTTAATTTAATTGATTGTATATTTAACAAATAAAACAATACATTGGAAAATATAATCTTTAGTTTTCCTTTGAAATTAAAAAAATAAATATATATAATATACATATATATATTATATAGATTATTTTGGAAACACCATGCCAAAAATAATTTAGAATAAAAAATATTTGTCCTATATAATTATTATATTTATTTAAAATTGCAAAGATTTCCAACTATTTCTGTGATTTTTTATATTGTTAAGTAGGAAATCTTTGAATTCAAAATTTAACAGATTTGTCACGCATAATTTTGATATTGGTTCACCAAGTAAAGCTTTAGAACACTGGAATAAACATTTGTTTCTATAATATATTGAATTATTGTGTGCATCTTGTTCATATATGATGAGTCTTCCATTAGCCAAAGTACTTAACCATTGAATAAGATGTCCATACATGATAGGAGCCATTTGTATACCTTAAAGTACAAATTTATATATTTTAATGAATATGAAATAACTATTACTATTTTTTTATATACTTACCGTTTATGTTATTAATAGTATTAGAGTAGAACTTTGAGGACACAATTATCAATTCAGGATTATATTCATAAGCGATTGGTAAAATCAGATGTTGCATCATTGTAGTAAATTCTGCTTCATTCAATATTTTCTAAGCAACAAAAATATGTAAGTTAATTAATAAACAATGAAAAGTATAGCCCCTTATTGGTTACTACTTTTGACCATGAAATATTGATGTGATTGTTTCCATTCATAGTTTTTGAGCTATTTAATAAACTATGCATTGAAATAACTAATATTTGGTCACTAGAGTATATTTGTGTTACATTGTCATTCAGTTCAATTATTAATATTCTGAAACATAAAAATCATACTAAGGGCTGTTCTTACAATGTCCGGTTAAGTGTCTTATAATGCTAATCATCAGATTTTTTTTGTGTTACCGATAGAATTCTACTGATTAGTTTGAACTGACACTTAACCATACATTGTAAGAACGGTCCTAATTATTACATTTATAATTTATATATTTAAAAAAATTGGTATGGTCTTTTAATTATTTATTTATTGTCATTACCTTTTCAAGTAATATTTTTTTATGGCATAGTTGGCACTGATTACGGAAGCATTTAAAGTACATGAGACGTCATTTTTACTTAAGTTTGAAATTGATGATACAAATATCCCAGATTTAATTTCATTTTCAAATATTGAATCAATAATCTGATAACATTGTTATTTTATATAATAAAATGTGATTTTAAATTGATCAATATTTACAACCTGCAATAGTGGTCCAACAGAAAAAGAAAGTGTATTAATCATAGGATTATCTTCAATGAATTCATTATTAATTTTGATAATACACTTCTCTCCATCAATATTTTTCTGTTTGTTCAATATATTTTTGATACACTCAAATGAAGAAACTATATTAAATTCGTCAGTTGTCAATTGGCGTTCCTGAATACCATAATTAAAATGTATTGTAAAAGAATCTAAAGAACTTATTTTTTTACTAATCTTAAGTTTCTATTAATTACTAACAAATCCCAGTTCCGTTTTTGTTGTATAGGAATAATATATAATATTAATATGTATATATTTTTTTATCAAACTAATCAATATTCAACAGTTGACGTAATTTAATTGGATAGTTTTAACCAATAATTATCAATTAAATTTTAAAAAATGAATCAATTAAATAATTATAAAATAAAATTATTTTGATCTATAATATTTTACAAAGATGAAAGAAGTAACTATATAATAGTATACTACTAGTTAAAAAAAAATATTACATATGAGTATGTAATTTATTACCTACAGGGTTCTAGTTGTGATTTAATTAGGTACTTTGAATAAATTTAAATTATCTTATATATTTTTAAAAAGCAAGTAATTATTTTAGTAATTATAATTTAAACATATTACATTATTACCTTTAAAACATGTAAATTTCCAATTTTAGATTTTAAATATTGATAGATATCGCTATTTTTAAAATTGCTATTTGAATGCTCAACCACTTTGTATATTAAACCAATTCTAATTTTCGGATTGAATAGTTTGGTCTCTTTTCAAACAGTAAATGTATTATTAAATGAAAATATATGACAATATGGCAAAGTTTAGGTACCTGTAATAATATCGTTTAATATTACATCAAAACTTGTAGTATCATTTTTTGGATACATATTTCTTGTTTGGTATATTTCTGGCTTTTCATCAAAGAAATTGTAATGAATTTTTGGTAGGTTTTCTGTGTAAAAAATATTATACTTGAAGCAATCCCAATAATGCCTATGAGCATAAATCACGTTACCAATGGTTTCCATTACACTATAATAATATTTATTATTTTAATAGTATCAAATGATTCATTAAACTACAAATATATTTAAACTTTCTTAGTCAATTAAAGCAAACCCAATCAATTTTTTATGAAAGATGTTATAGCGACTGACAATAATGAAGGTGCTTTTAGTGGTTTGATTTAAAAAATGTAAAGATTTTTGATTTGGTAGAGATAATTTTACTTTGCATTGGTCAGAGTATATAACATTCAATATTTTTTATAGTTTTTAATCGATTAAATAGAAAAACAAAAAATATATAACTATAAATTGTTATTTCTGTCAAGAATTTGGTAAAATTGAAAAAGTGCTCCAACCGATGCAAATTAATCTTGTTTATACATTCAAACAACTTTACATTTTTTTAATTTATTGAACCTCTGGAAGTACTTCCATTTTTTTTGTAGTGTATATCTTCTTCATCACCATTTAGGTTTGAATATTTTGATCTAATGTCTAAATTACATGAGCATGTACGTGCCTATTATAATATGTATGATGCAGGTGATGAATGATGGTTGGGGAGTAATATATAGGGGATACTAATGATTATTTACCATACTCACAAAGACAAGCTAAGACTACAATAAACAAAAAATCACCTTGACACAACTCTTTAAAAATTTCACGCTTACATTTGTCTAAGACATTTGGAAAATGTTTTTGTATAATATATTTACAAAAAAATATCTAATTTTAATAAGCTTTTGAAGTTATTGAGAGTGGAGAAAATATCAAGGGGTACCAATCTCTACACTTAGGATCTTAGAACTATTTGTTCAAATCAAATTTTGGTTTAGTACATTTTACCTTTAACTTACCTTTTACATGGTTGTTGTAATGACCCAATGACTGGACACGGATCTCCCAGTAATGCTCTTAATGTTAATGCTGCACTTTCGGCCAAACTCTTCATGTAGTACCCTCCCTAAACATATTTGTCTAAAGAAGTTTAATTTTAGGTATAGAAAATGTGCTGAGCTTATACATACCTCAAGTATGGCAACTACTCTACCACAGCTAATACCCATCAATTTTTGTGTAATGTGAGCATAACACGCTGGAGTAACCAACATTTCACCCTAGCATGGTAGATTCAAATATAGTATATCCGTATATTTATTAAACGTACAGCATTTGTGCATATAATTACATATTAAATGTATAACATTAACGCAAATAAATAAATAGGTACCTACTTTAGGATCTCCAATAGCTGAATCATATCCACTTGAAACAATTATGAGATCTGGAGAAAACTTTTAAATAAATTATTATTTAGCCAAATTAGTTGGTACCTAAGATCAGTATTTGTTATCATGGTTGGTAGTGTTTTTACTAATATTAGTTACCTCAGTTGCTAAAGGAATTAATAAGTAATGAATTATAGCCATATAATCTTCATTTTTCATTCCAGTGTCATTTAGTGGAACATTTACATTTAAACCAATACCACTACCATTTCCTATATGATCAAAATCACTTTCTCTTAAATTTGGCCAAAATTGTCCATGTTCGTAACGATGAATAGAAAAATATAACACTCTAATTGAACAATTTTTTTACACGTTATAGTCATAAATCACAATTAACTAAACTGTCTATATATACCTACCTTGGGTCTTCATAAAACATTTGTTGAGTAGCCTGACCATGGTGAATATCCCAATCGACAATAAGAATTTTTTGGATAGCTGTTTTATCCAATAAATATTGAGTAGCTATTGCAACATTATTGATAAAACAATAACCACTGTATTCAGATTTCATGGCATGGTGTCCAGGAGGTCTAATAATGATTAAAATCCAAATTAATTTTAGGCATGTTCTAATTTCTTTTGTGAAAATATGAATTTTCAAGAAAACATACCGAACAAAAGCCATTCCATTTTGTACACGACCATCTACAACTGCTTTAACTAATTCAATTGAACTGCCTGCTGCAAGGAGGGATTGTCTGTAAGTCGACTATAAGCATATAAAATAATATAGGTACCCATAGTATAATATTATAATACATTTATTTTATAATATATATAGTTATTCAAAATTAAATTATGTTTTTGTAGCTTTGAAATGCATATATTTACAAAAATAATTATTTTTACAACATACTTCTCTTAATTCAAAAAATTATGTGACAAAAAAAAAAAAATAAAAAAAAAATATATTTAGGTATTGAAAGGTAGCTATATTATGTATTTATATTTATAACTTATTTGTTATTTATAATTATATTATCTTTGTAATATTAATATTGAACCATAGGATAAAATAAACTTTCCCCAGCAGTACGCTCAATCAATCTGAAAAAGACAAAGATAGAAAACTTGGGATGGTTTCCTTCACTTTTTTAAAATGTAATTATTATTTGTGTAAAAAATATAATTTAAAAAAAATTATTTATTTATTTCATATTTGTTCTATTTTTTAGTTTATTATATTTATGATATTCAATGATATTTTTTATTTTTGTTTGAAATGCTGCAACTCATGGCAAACATAAGTTAATAGCTTTCTGATTGTTATGTTAGGTATTAAAAACTATAATACAGTGTTGTTATTTAATGGGTAAATACGATATACCTATGATTATCTTTTCAATATTTAAGTACCTATATTATTTGCATCATAATTTATAATATTTATAAGTTTCATTTTTTGGCAACGTACATTATGTAAATATATTGAGTCATATCTTGAGGACAATTGTTCCAATTTTTCGTCATTGTAGTCCTCTGTACTTTCTAATAAATCAATATGTTCAGCTGTATGTTTAGACAGTAATTCTTCTTTGGTGGCTTGTCGTGATGATATTCTAATGCACCGATCGATTAATCCCAATGAATTGCATCTGTATCAATTAAACCGTATGCATAAGTAACTAATAAGTAGGTAGGTATAATTCAGTATTTTAATTATATAAGTACATACAACATTCTTTAAATATATTTTACTTTTATGAAATAGACTTACCGGTCTAGTACAGATGTATATCGTTGTGGATTCTCTGAGTAGTTTTCGTCCCATAAACATTTGTGTGTAATGAAGTTATCGTCATAGACGACGCCAGTCATGATGTCGCAGACAGCTGTATGGGTATAGGTACTTAAAACACAACTATATACCACTGTAGATAAATCAAATTTGAAACAGCGTAGAAATCTGAAATTTGCAGCTAAGCACAAATGTTGGTAGGTATCTACCTACTATCTACTCAAAAAAAATAATTATGTATTAATTAGTTAGGTAGGTATATTGTATAAATTAAATTAAAAACACAAAACAGTAGCATATAAAAGGCAATTGATAGGTTCTACACTTCTACTTCTACTTATCCATAATATGATGCATACCTATTATCATTGATTAGGTATAATATATTATTATTTAATAGTATGTAATCAATGCTATTATGTAATAGAATAATTATATAATTCATGTTATTCACATTAATCTATCGCAGAGGTTCTTAACATTTTTATATCCTCCAATCCTCGACCACTTACACAGTTTGAAAATTTTCATTTACCACTACTGTAACCTAATGTAGGTACCTAAATCATTTTTTTTTTTGCTTTTCAAAAATGAATAGGTTATTTTACATGTATAGAATTTTATTTTTATGAAAAAAAATGACGGTAAGCATTAATTAATGCACAATAAGGAATTAAATAGAATGTAAAATTACTAAATTATTATTTTTATTATTATTATAAATTAAAATGGTTATGGTTTACTTACCAGTTACTACTTTACTTCAATAGTTCAATGAGACGTCAAGACTGTAGATGTTGACCGAACGATGACGTCAATAATCAAAATCTGACTCCATGTCTAAGCCTTCAATCACTTTCTATGTTAATTAAACATAATTAATAATAATTAATAATCATAATTTATTTTTTTCTATTTTAATTCTATATTTTTTTTTTGTGTACAACAAGTTGGTAAATGTATTTTCGCACACATACGTTGACACAAAATAGATTTATAAATTGTAGTGCTTGTGTGGACAACGCCGAGTATTCTTGTTCACGTCCAGCAAAAAATGTGAGATATTTTTGGTTTTGAAAGCGGTCTATCGGGCAGAGTCGCTGGTTAAGTCAATCATGGATTCTTTTGCCAAAATAACATCCGGAATGTTCTTAATATAATCCTCAGGGAAAAGGTTTATGTTCATGACCCATTTCGGGAACCGGCGTACTGCAAATTTTATTAATATAAAGTTAGGTACCTACCACTTAATATTAAGTTGACAGAACAACCTACTTTCAATATTATGATGGTCAACCCCGTGACATATATATATTGCTGAAAACTATTCAAGTAATTATATGTTTATTGTGATAGATGTATATTGATAAATATGAAGTGACCTGAATCGTTGAATACAACTTTACAAGATTTGAATAATAATAAATCTATATTGAGCAAAGTATGTACTTGTTATTACTTATTTTAGCAGGTGGTTTTAGCCAAAGTACCTACCAAACATTACTGATAATACTAAATCGGACACCAGCCGATCAAATCAATAAATGCTTAGAAACTCTTATCTTTGTACCCATATAAAAATAATTACATAAAAAAGTATTAAGGTATTTCTTAATAGGTGATCCAACAATAAAATAATTTTCCAAATAATTAGTTTTCCTTGGAGATGGAAAATGGTTAAAAAATAATATAATTATGTTATTATAACGGTTTATGTTAACTAAAAAATCGTTACGGTAACCGGTAACAGATACCGGGGAATACAAATAGGTTTAAAATAACGGTAATCGATTTTAGGTTACCAAAATTCTAGGAAATTAATGGTTTTCGTTAAGAACCGATAACCGGTTTCAAGCCCACGAAAATGTGCAAATTATTTTGGGTTAGAAATTCATAAAAAAATTTCTTTTTAAATCTAAGGTTTTAAAATTGAATACAAGATTCTTCATAAGTCATAAGTTCGTCTATCTTCATCAACAAAAAATGGGGTCAAGTGGATGTCGCTCCGCTGTGCAGTACCTAGGTTACAATTAGGTCACTGTATAATGGATGGTATTAAATTTGAATTCAATGATATAATATCAGTGTATACAAAAAACGATTCTGAGCGGAGACGGTATGTCAGTCAAGGATATTTTAAATTATATTGATATTGTTATTATATGGTAGCTGGTAAGTTGAATTAATATTATTTATATTATTTAATTATTAACCTAAAATTATCAGTGATGCTGGAAAAATATTATAATATATACTTTTACATAAGGCACCATTCAACTGGAAACGTAATTTAAGATTAAGTAATAAGTAGATGAATATTTGATAATATTTAGTAGAAAAATATATCTGTAAAAATAACTGAGTTTATATATTTTTTAGATTTTTTGATTACAGTATGTAATATGTACTATTTATTAGAATCTTTGTTTTAAATTTTCAATCCTTAGTTATAAGAACTGACCATTTTATAATTGTTTAATTACAATGATTGATAATTTTCGAGATTTTGATGAATTTTGTCAAAGTTCTAACTTTAAATGCTTATAAAAAAAATGCGTGCCTATGTATTTTTAATGATTTTCAATTGCTATTGTGACTATATCAGGAGCCTTGTAGTAAATTTTCATGATTTTTGGCCCAAAAAATAAAAATGTATTTTGGTATTTATATAAAAAAAAAACTAAAAAAAGATTGAAATTTGAAATGGTCCGTAAAAAGCTCAAAAAGAGTCAAAATATTTTCAGTGTATAGAAAATTCTAATATCTACATTTATTCATTTTTAAATTACAACAAAATAAGAAAATCGCTACATGAGAAATCAAGTGAATATCCACAATGTAAAAATATGAACTTCAAACGCTCATAAAAATTTAATTTGACTTGGTATAAGATATTTTTTTTTTTGATAAACACAGGTAAACTTATGAGAAATCATGTGTTACATTTTAAAATCTTAGATTTAAAAAAGAAATTTTTTTATGAATTTCTAACTCAAAATAATTTGCACATTTTCGTGATTTTTACGTATTTTGTCAATATTTGAACCTTAAATGCTTATAAAAAAAATTTGTGACTACGGATTTTTAATATTTTTCATATATTAATGTAACAATAATATATTAGGCGTCTTGTATTAAATTTTCAAGTTTTTTTACCCCACAAATAAAGTTTTATAGAAATATATAGAAAAAAAACCTAAAAAAATTGAAAAATGAAAATGTCCGGCAACATCTCAAAATATATCAGAATATTTTGAAAATGCTAGGGTGTATAAAAAATGGTAATATAAACATTCAGTAAAAATATCATGTATCTACGGTAATTTCTTTTAGAGTTATACCAAAAACCAAAATCGATTTTGTCGAAAATTAGTTTTTCGTAAAAATTCCAAAATACCAACTATAGATTCACTTTTTTATCAGAAAAGGTACTGTTGAAGAAAATCGAAGCATTTTTACTGTCCTAAAAGGTGATGACAGACACAAAAATAAAAAATAAAAAGGGTGGGTAAGCTTCTAGTAAGATTGTTTTAATTGAAGGGTCGTCTAGAGTCATCCATCCATACATACATGGTTCGTGTTCGTATTTATAAACAATTAAGTCGTAAAATTACTATATTATTATGCTGGTAGGACGATTGGGTGTCGTTGATAAACTTATAAAATCTATCGTCGTGGCATTTTTCAAACGATCTACACCTATCAGACTGTCGTCTACAAATGGGCACTAACGAAACAATTTATACTAGATGCATTTACATTTAAATTTTTTTTCAACTTTGTATTATTCACAAAACACCATTCAAGATTTAATAGACGTTTCTTAGCAAGGGTAAGGTCAAATGGCACTTATTTTAGTCGAATTGTAAATTCAAACTAATAATTATTTAAAAATGAATTGTTAAAAAAACGTTTCGAAAAATAAGATTTCGACTGAGAAAGTAAATTTTCTAGCGCAACAAATACGATATTATGTAGACTGTAGAGGGTGAAATTAATCGACTTGAATATGTGAAGTCGATTTCTTTCAACTTTGTACCAACAAATTTTTATTATTATTATATTTGACATAGGTTTAACCACTTAATTTAAACATAAAACCAAGTACCAACATTTTTAACCATACATACACAATAAATAAGAGTGTAGACAGTCCTAAGTCTGTTATCTTTTCGATATGAAATGGGAAGGAAAATGTTGATTAAAACTTATTTGTAAATAAAATAGCATAATATATAACTACATATGAAGCCTATATTATGTTATAAGTGACCGCAATCATACTATACAACTTTTTTGTTGAGTGACCGCAACTAGAACCTAACCTTTTTGTTGGGTGACCGCAACTAGTAGTAATTTTTGATTTTGACCGTAACTAGTATTCACCGGAATTGCATATGATTTAAAAAAAGGTACCTAATAGTCGAACTGCACTCAGGTTCAAAACAGATGATATAAGTATTTTTTTTAACCCAAGTGCAATTCGACTATTTAAATGAGGTAAAAAGTGCAATTCGACTATCCCGCTTAGCAATGTTGTATGAACTGCCTAGGCCTAATACGTTTTCCCGAAAAGGTAAATGTACGGTATACGGTTTAATAATCAAAGTCTAAATTCAAACGCTTGTAAAAACTTAACTTGACTTTCTGCTAAACTTTTTTTTTGCTAAATGAAGGAAAACTTTAGGGGAATCTTGTATGGAAATTTCAATTAATATTAGCACTTTGTGAAAATGTCATGCATCAACGGTTAATTCTGTAGAGTTACAATAAAAACCAAAATCAATTTTTTTCAAAAACTATTTTTGTGCAAAAATCTCAGTTTTGCCTTAATTTTTTGTTTATTTTTCTTGACGCTTTTGAAAATTATTCAGAATATTTTTACTTTTGACCCTCAAAATTACCAACTAGAATCATTTTCCTACCAGGAAAAATGGTGTTGAAGGAAATCGAAGCATTTGTGATTTGTCCCCAAAATTGATGATAGGCACAAATAAAAATAACAATAATAAAAATAAAATCACACATCATTGTAAAATCATTACATTCATCGCTCCGTAAAGAATCTAAAATTAGAACTATATGCATTATGTTATTTGTAATTCGGTATAAAAAATGTAATAATATGTATCTTGAATTACATTTGCTTACCTGGCAAGGGCCAAAATTAGAAGTTTAATTTAAAAAAAAAAAATAATAATAATAATAATAATACACATCATTGTATAGGTAGATTCTATCCTAGAATATTTTTTTAAATATTTTTTCATATTTTATATTTAAATTTTGCTTAATATTCAACATAAATTATTTAAAAATATAATAAAGAATAATATTAATTTAATTTACATATGGACGTATAACAACTTTATTAATTTAAAGCGAGCTGCCTAAAATACATAGGTCACATAAGACACAGTACCTAAACTAATTAGTAATTAATACGTACAACTTTCATACACTTTAAGAACAAACCAGGGAAATCACTCTGCTTTATATTAATCGTCCAGAGAAGTGGCTGTAACAGATGGGATAAATTAGAATTCCATGACATAAAACGTTTTATAAATTTTTTTATGGAAAACGATTCTGAGTGAAGAATATTAGTAGGTACTAAGTAATTTTTATGCTATTATCATTGTGACTAAAGTAATTTATGTTACTATTCGGCACTAGAACTATAATAGGTAAAATTAATATTTGCCAAAAAAATTGCCAACTCTATACGATTTAAATTTCAAACTTTATTCAATTCGTAAATTAACATTCGGTATTTCGGTGTAATGGTATTCAAAACTTAAATATTTTCATCGATCATCTTGAATCTCAAAATACTTGCGCAAGCACTATTTCATTTATTAAAATGGAATGTTTGAAAAATGCAGTCGTAGTGCACACTTACATGGGGGTACGAAGGTACCATGAAACTTACAAGCCTAAAACCGTTGCCCGCGAGACTAGCTATATCTAACTAAATTTATATAGTTATTGTTTTAGAGTTATATAAAAAAACCAAATCGATTATTTGACTTATAACTAGGTATGCGTACAAATCTGAGTTTGTCCTTTTTTAGTTTAACGACACTTGATAGCAACTGGGATTTTTTACAATTGAGTTTTGACCCTTTAAATGATCAACTTTACTCACTTTCTTACAGGATAAGATGCTGAAGTAGAAAATCAAAGCATTTTTAACTTTAAAATTTAAATTTACAAAATTGTTTTCCTTTTAAAGGCGACGAAGGACCAATAAAAAAAACATAATTTTAAAATAAATATATTTATTTATATATTTATTCAATTGTGTTACAATGTAGTTTTGCATATTAAATAAAAATAAAATAAGATATAATTGTAATGTGTAAGGGATGATTATTATAAGTTACATATTATAGTATATAAGACTAGAAAATAAATGATAATATAATAGGTTAGAAAAGGGTGTAAAATAAAAGAAGTTTTTATTTTCTCCCATCATAAGTGCATTTTTTTTTCGTTTGTCATTCATTATGTTTGAAAAATCATTAAAATTAAAAATATTATTGGGTCACTATAAATGTGAACTCTTGCTAACTAGCTGAAATGTTACAATGCATCTATGTTGGGAGTTAACGAAAATCTAACAATAAAATAAGATTCAAGTTAATATGATGTATTAGACAAATTAATTTAACATAAGACATTATATAAAATGATGAAACGTATTACTCTATTTAACGGTTAGATATCTACTTTTTAATAAAGTTAATCAAAAAATCATCATACTTTCCTGGAATATTAACTTTACAATATGAAGTTACTGGATTTTTTTGAATTAACTCTGCAAAATAAATTGGTATTAGATTTGTTGATTGTGTGTATTAGATTGCGCTACCATAAACTCATAGATCTCGATTGTATAAATATATATTAATAAGAGCACATTTTACTGCAAACCATTCATTTTCTTCAACACAAAGAGATTTTAATTATTTTTACAATAAAAATAGGTATTGAAAATTTCAATTATCATAAACAAAAAAATAATTTTAACAAATCTTACTTTTCAAAAATTTTTTTTCTGAAAAATTGTATCAAAAATAATTTTAAAAGAAATACAAAAAAAATTAAAAATATATACTTGATAACTACTGTGATTTTTTACAACTGAATTTTGATCCCCAACACAAAGACATTTTAATTTTTTTTACAATGAAAATAGGTATCTATTGGAATTTTCTATTATCATAAACGAAAGAATAATTTTAACAAATCATACTTTTAATATCTTCGATCACTAAAAAATGTCATAAAAAATAATTTTAAAAGAAAAACAAAATAAAATTCAAAAATATATAGTTACCCATGCAACACATGGGTTCATGACATTCCAGACTAGGCAATTAATATAGGTATGTGTCCTGGGATAATCAGATCTTATTTTGCCATTTACTTGAGCTTGAAAAACTATTAGGTTTTTCTTACCTAATGCATTGTAATTACTTTTTTTTAAATAGGAATATTTGGGTGGTTTGCATTTGGGTAATTTTAATATATTGTAATACGTTTGGGTAACCTTTTTTAAATTATGTAATGCGTTTGAGTAATATTTTATCAATCTTCTCATTTCGACAATCTTTGGATTGTCCGTTGATTTCCACGAATAAACGAAAAGATGCGTTTTTCAAGTGGTTAGAGTCACTAAAATTATAATTTTCAATCGAAGTGCATAATTTATTTCATTTTGTAGTAAAAATGTTTACAATTTTAAGATTCATATTTGAAACATTACACGTAATATGAAACAGTAACATTTACACTACTATATAACAATGTCAAATTTCTTCTGTTCACACAATACCGATATTCGTACCAAAATTATTATCATAATGTTAAGATTGATAATATGATATTTAATATTAATCTTTATATAGGTAATTTAATATTTAATATTTAAATATTTTGTATTGTACCTATTATATCCGTTCAAAAACAGCTAACAAGGAAACATGAAACTCGCCCAAGCACAATGTTTTAATATAATATAACCCACACCCACTGATATTCAATTAACGCTACTAAACGCTAATTAACGGGTCGATCCTGGCCCAGCATTTATAGGACTTATATTTTTTTTACAGTAGGATCGCTTACTTTTTATTCAGTCGCTAACTTGAGCCGAGCCCCAACAGCACTTACCCAAATTATTGTTTGTATTTAATTATCCATTTATATATAATGTATGAATGTATAATACTATAGTAATATAATGTATTCAATATAAACAGTAGTTGTAACATCATTCAAATATCATATTCTTATTTTACAATAAGACATGCTTTATGACATTAATTATGTTGACACTAACTGTATGGTTACTATCACAGTATAAAAAGTTTATAATCAATTTTAATTTTTAATACACACAACTAAGTACTTATACATACGCTGTTTTGTTCCATCCAAAAAAATTGACCATGCTGTTGCTACATTATCTGTAAGAATAAACTACATCGTGACGGTATCCAATTGTTTTTGGTGTATCTACATTCTACATTTTATAAGTATGTTATATCATAATATAACTCTTTAGGTTAAATATTCAATAGATTCAATAAATTATTTTTATTATTTAATCACAATATTAATTACTATTTTTATTTTTATTAATTAGGTGAAACATTTTAAATGAATTTCCACATTTATTCGAAACCTACCACCGCTAAATGTTCTTATTTTACTTATGACACTGTAAATATATATTATCTTAGTAATTAAGTATAAATACATTTTAGTTAAAAAAATATTTGAAAAAGGGGGACAACGGTATAGGTACCGCTCTGCTGTACAATAGTAATCGAGTATGTTTTTGTAATAGATGTGTTAAATTTAATTCAATGATAAATATAGTTATATAAGTAAAACAATTTTAAACGGAGATGGCGTGTCTGTTAGCATATTTGAATAAAAATAAAAATTAATAATTGAAAAATAGCTCAAAAAGAGTTAAAATATTTTGAATATTTTATCACGTATGAAAAATGCTTATACAAACATTTGGTGAAAATGTCATGTTTCTACGGTTATTTGATTTTTAATTACAATAAAATATAAGACATCCAATGATGCAGGTAATCCAATATCAAAATTAGTAATTTTTAATTAGTAATACTTAAATTTATAATAATACAAGCATTATTTCGTGTATGTAAAATAATTCCTTACACAAATCAAAGTATTGGAATATTGTTTCATTTTAGTTTTTTATAATATAGCTTAGTTATTAATTTTAAATAAATTTAAAATGCTTAAATATACTCTCAAGAATAAGTTGTTTAAATCATCCTTATGATATTAGATTGCCTTACCACAAATTCGTAGATTTAGATTGTATAAATATATAAAGAGCACATGTTACTACAAACCTTTCATTTTATTCAACACAATGTAATTTTAATTATTTTTACAATGAATATAGGTACCAGGTACCTGCAGGTACCTATTGGCTATTGGAAATTTATATTATCATAAACAAAACAATATAATTTTAACAAATCTTACCTTCAGTGTTTTGAATATCTAAAAAATATCAAAAATAATTTTAATAGGAATACAAAAAAAAAATACAAAAATACATATATAGTGGCCCATGCAAGTATGCAACACATGAAATGCTTAAATGGTATGTGTCCTGGGATAATCAGATCTTATTTTGCCTTTTACTTGAGCTGGAAAAACTGAGATTATTCTTACCCAATAATGCATTGTTTTTACTTTTTTTTACATAGGAATATATGCGTGGTTTGCATTTGGGCGAATTTGTAAAAGTTTCAATGTGTTTGAGCAATTTAGGCAATTTAGCATAATGCTTCATTTGGGTGAGGGATTTTAAAACATTGTAATATGTTTGGGCGACCTTTTTTGTATCATGTAATGCGTTTGAGCAGTATTTTATATCAATCCTCTCATTTCAACTGACTTATTATGGGATTGTCCGTTGATTTACACGAGTAAACGAAAGGATGCGTTTTTCAAGTGGTTAGATTCACTAAAATTATAATTTTAAATGGAAATGCATCATTTATTTCATTTTTTTGACCCAGTGCAATTTTTTTGTCAACAATTATAAAAAAAAATTTATTTTTTTATAATTCATATTGTATTTATATTATTATTTTTGTAGAATTACACCAAAAAACCAAATCAATTTTTTTGAAAACTGGGTTTGAGTATAAATCTGAGTTTGTCCTTACAATATTGTTTTTGATTTTTCTGACACTATATTGATAACTACTGGGATTTTTTACAATTGAGTTTTGAGCCCTGCTCAAATCATCAAATACATTCACTTTCTTAAAAGGTAGGTGCTTAAGTAGAAAATCTAAGTATATTTTAACCCTACAATTTAAATTTATATAAGTGGCATAAATGGATTATAATTAATTTTACAATGAAAATATGTTTTGGAAATTTCTATTATCATAAACAAAAAAATATTTTTAACAAATTTTACCTTCAGTGTTTTTGACAGCTGAAAAATATCATCAAAAATAATTTTAATAGAAATATAAAAAAAAAATACAAAAATACATATAGTGGCCCATGCAACACATGAAATGCTTAAATGGTATGTGTCCTGGGATAATCAGATCTTATTTTGCCTTATACTTGAGCTGGAAAAACTATGAGGTTTTTCTTACCCAATGTTTTTACTTTTTTTTTACATAGGAATATTCGGGTGGTTTGCATTTGGGTAATTTTAATCCATTGTAATATGTTTGAGCAATTTATCATAATGCTTCATTTGGGTGAGTGATTTTAAAACATTGTAATATGTTTGGGCGACCTTCTTTATATCATGTAATGCGTTTGAGCAGCATTATACATCAATATCCTCTCATTTCGACCGACTGGGATTGTCTGTTTATTTCCACGAGTAAACGAAAAGATGCGTTTTTCAAGTGGTTAGATTCACTAAAATTATAATTTTAAATGGAAATGCATAATTTATTTAATTTTTTAGTAAAATGTTTTCAATTTTAAGATCCATATTTGAAACATATTACATACATTAACAAAAATGTTATTCTAGTGGTTTGTTCCAAAATGTGTAAAAAATTTTAATTAGATAAAAAATTTTAAGAAATCTTAGATATACATAGAACATTTTCTTATGATTTTCTAACTCAAAATAGCTCGCATTTTTTAGTGATTTTGATGAATTTTGTAAAAATATTCACTTCAAACTTCTTAAAAATGACTGTGAATTTTTTTTTAATTTTCACTTAGGTATTACAGCTTATAAAGAGCATTGTATTTTATCTTCATGTTTTTTGACCCAGTGCAATTTTTTTTTTATAATTCATATTCTATTTATATAGTTATTTTTGTAGAATTACACCAAAAAATCAAATTATTTTTTCGAAAACTGGAATTGCGTATAAAACTGTGTTTGTCTTTATAATATTTTGTTTGATTTTCTTAACACTTGATAACTACTGGCATTTTTTTACTACTGAGTTTTGAGTTTTGACCCTCTAAACTACCAACCACATTCACTTTCTTACAGGATAAGGTGCTGATGTAGAAAATCGAAGCATTTTTAACTATTATATATAAATTTATAAAATTGTTTTACCCTAAAAGATGATGATAGACCAAACAAAAAACATAATTATTAAATCAATATATTTATCACTCCTTTCAGAATTTAAAAGTTAAAATACTTATAGCAATAATGATTACATAACATAAATATAAAAGAACAATTGTATTACAATGTAGTTTTGCATACTAAATAAAAATTAAATTAAGATATAATTGTAATGTGTAAGGGATGATTATTATAAGTTACATAATATAGTATAAGACTAGAAAATAAATGATAATATAATAGGTTAGAAAAGAGTGTACAGTAAAAGAAGTTTTTATTTTCCCCCATCATTTTAGTCCATTCCTTTTTTCGTTAGTCATTATTCATTATGTAAGAAAAATCATTAAAATTAAAAATATTTTTTTGTCTGTAAAATTGTAAACTCTTGTTGCCTAGCTGAAATGTTACAATACATCAATGTTGGGAGGTAACGAAAACCTAACAATAAAATAAGATTCAAGTTAATTTGTTGTATTAGACAGTTGAGTTTACAATAAAAAATTAGACAAAATGTTGAAACGTTACTTTATTTAGATTTATCTATTTTTTTTATAAGGTTAATCAAAAAATTGTCATTCTGTCCTGGAATTGTAATACTACGATAGGAAAATTACTGGTTTTTTGAGTATTAACCCTTCAAAATAAATTGGTATTAGATTTGTTGATTGTGTGTATTAGATTGCTCTAACAAAAACTTGTAGATCTGGATTTTATAAATATATGAAGAGCATATTTAACTGCAAACCATTCATTTTATTCAACACAAATGGATTTTAATTAATTTTGAAATGAAAATATGTTTTGGAAATTTCTATTACCATAAACAAAAAATAATTTTGACAAATCTTACCTTCAGTGTTTTCGATCTCTAAAAAATATCATCAAAAATAAATTTTATAGAAATAAAAAAAAAAATATAAAAATACATAGTGGCCCATGCAACACATGAGTTCATGACATTCCAGACTAGGCAATTAATATAGGTATGTGTCCTGGGATAATCAGATCTTATTTTGCCATTTACTTGAGCTTGAAAAACTATTAGGTCATTCTTACCTAATGCATTGTTTTTACTTTTTGTTACATAGGAATATTAATATAAATTGTAGAAATATTTTTTTCGAAAACTGGGTTTGCATAAAAACCTGAGTGTGTCCTTAATTTTTTTTTTTATTTTCCTGACACTTGATAACTACTGTGATTTTTTACAACTGAATTTTGATCCCCAACACAAAGACATTTTAATTTTTTTTACAATGAAAATAGGTATCTATTGGAATTTTCTATTATCATAAACGAAAGAATAATTTTAACAAATCATACTTTTAATATCTTCGATCACTAAAAAATGTCATAAAAAATAATTTTAAAAGAAAAACAAAATAAAATTCAAAAATATATAGTTACCCATGCAACACATGGGTTCATGTCATTCCAGACTAGGCAATTAATATAGGTATGTGTCCTGGGATAATCAGATCTTATTTTGCCATTTACTTGAGCTTGAAAAACTATTAGGTTTTTCTTACCTAATGCATTGTAATTACTTTTTTTTAAATAGGAATATTTGGGTGGTTTGCATTTGGGTAATTTTAATATATTGTAATACGTTTGGGTAACCTTTTTTAAATTATGTAATGCGTTTGAGTAATATTTTATCAATCTTCTCATTTCGACAATCTTTGGATTGTTCGTTGATTTCCACGAATAAACGAAAATATGCGTTTTTAAGTGGTTAGAACTTAGATTCACTAAAATTATAATTTTCAATCGAAATGCATAATTTATTTTATTTTGAAGTAAAAATGTTTACAATTTTAAGATCCATATTTGAAACATTATACGTAATATGAAACAGTAATACTTACACTAGGTACTGTTTCAAAATTCTTCTGTTCGCGCAATACCGATATTCGTACCACAATTATTACTATAATGCTAAGATTGATATGATATTTGATAATAATCTTTACATAATTTAATATTTAATATTTTGTATTGTACCTATCATACTCGTTCAAAAACAGTTTAGGAACTCGCCCAAGCACAATGTTTTAATTTAGAGTTCAGTGTAAAAGGTAATTCGCCAAATGCGCGACGCTCGATTCTGGCCCAGCATTTATAGGACTATCGCTTATTTAGTCGCTAACTTGAGCCAGGCGCGTATTTCCGAATCCTAACTGAGCTGGGGCACTAGTGCCCGAATCCGGTTAGACTCCGTACTGCGGGTCTTCACTACGTTTCCTAACTGATTTAGGGTACACTATTAAATATTCGTTTATAAAAACATATTTTTGTACCTATTGGCCTTGTACATACATTGGTACAATATATGTCGTTAGTATATATTTTTCGTACCTAACTTAGTATGTTTAAACATTAATAGTATAATGCTAATATGAAAATAAACAAGTATAATAAATAATTCAAGTAATACATTTATTTATATTCCATATATCAGTTTAGTTTTTAAGTCAATGTTTATAACAATACGATTTATACTATACCTAGTTAATTACATAATAATACATTAAACTATTTACAATATTGTTATTTATTTACATTTTATGTTAGTACGTCAGTGCGATTTAGTGTGTAAATATTCGTGTAAAATGTATATTTCTGTACCTACTGTACAGTGTACCTATTAACTACAAAAATTACAAATTAAAAAAAATTTGAATACCGTAAGGAATACGTCTGTCAACATTCCGTGAAGAATAAATCTATACATGCAGAATCCAATGCAACACGAGTACGCAACAAAAATTGTACAGCTAGTATATTGATATTCTTATCGAAAGAAGACGAAAAAAACTTTAAGAGATACTAATATGAAGAAAGGATTGAATTCTAATGTCCATGTAAGTAGCTACGTGTGTAATCCATATCAATTAATAAAATATAGTTTTAAAATATAAAGAAAATATTGCTAAATTTCAATAAAAAAAACGTTGTTTTAAAATGTTTAAGTTTATTGGATTCTTTAAAATAAAAATTATTTTTTTAATTTAATTATCATGTATAAATGTATAATACTAAAGTAGTATAATGTATTGCATTCATTTTGTAGACACTAACTGCTTATGGTTACTATTATACTATAAAAAGTTTGATAATCAATTTTAATTTTTAATACACATAATATGTACTTATACATACTCTTTTTGGTTTCATTCAAAAAATCTGTATACGCTGATGCCAAATCTGTAAGAATAAACTACATTGTGACGGTATCCAATTATTTTTGGTCTATCTACATTCTACATTTTACAAGTAAGTTACAGCATAATATAACTTATGGTATATAGGTACTTTAGGTTAAATATTCAATAGAATCAATAAATTATTTTTATTTGTATTCATTAGGTGAAACATTTTAATTGTATTTCCACATTTATTCGAAACCTGCCACCGGTACAGTTCTTATTATAATTATGACGTAGACCCGGATTTTTATGCAAAATTATTTTTAAATACGCACATATTTAGGCACTGAAAATTTCAAAAATATGCAAAAAAATTCTTAATTGTGTGTTAAAAAAAAACTGAACATCTTAAAACAGTTATACTATATATAATATACTTCTGCTTACAAATGTGTACAAACCATACATATATACTGCTCAATTAAATAAATGCAAAATTAATAAAATAGTAACAAAAAAATGTAATATTAATTTTGGAACAAGTAGCAACATATGAAGTTACGAAATGTGATTTTATATTTTCAAATTAGAAATCTCTACGATTGTCACGTTGCATTGATTTGTATTTTGAAAAACTTCATTCTACGTCGCAAGATACGATATAGGATACTTAAAACAAGGAATGTCTTCAAGTGTCAACTCTTCAATTCTTTTTCTTCGATAATACTTGCATTAGTTTAAGTTTAGAAAATTCTATGCCTGTTTCTTCTTCACTTAACCTAGTTTCAACATTTTTAACCAACGACATAGTTTTTCGTAGGTTAGCGCCCAATTTTTCTACTTCTAACATGGTTACTTAGATGCATTGAAAATCGGTGACGGCAATTTCCCAATTATTGCTTAAAATAACTTTTATGTCGGCAGCACACACGCCTTGCTTTGCAAAAAATCATCAACTATTAATAAAAAATGCAACTTTTATGCAATTAATATACATTTTTAATCAAATATGCTGAGTTATGCAAAAAAAAATTGTTAGCATACTCTATACATTACGAAACGACAAGATATTTAATCAGAATTATTATAAGTCAAATGTAGAAGAATAGGCATTTGAATAAAAATCCGGGCCCTGCAGTTATGACGCTGTACATAAACTATCTAGCTGGTAATTACGTATAAATACATTTTAGTTAAGAAAACATTTGAAAAAGTTGGACAAAGGTATACCGTTCTGCTGTACAATAGTTATCGAGTACCTATGTCATTGTAATAGATGTGTTAAATTTAATTCAATAAAAAATAGTTATATGTATAAGTAAAACAATTTTAAACGGAGATGGCGTGTCCGTATATTTGAATAAAAAATCAAAATTAATAATTGAAAAAATGATTAAAAATAACTCAAAAAGAGTTAGAATTTTTTAAAATTCTTTAAATTTTTTAATTTTTTAGTTTTGAATATTTTATCGCGTATGAAAAATGCTTATACAAACATTTGGTGAAAATGTCATGTTTCTAAGGTATTTCTTTTTTAATTACAATAAAAGTAAGACATCGAATGATGCAATAATCCGGTCATTTACCTGTGAATATCCGATATCAAAATTAGTTGTTTGTTTAGAATTTTATATTTTATAATAATACAAGCATTATTTCGTGTATGTTGAATAATTCTTTACATAAATCAAAGTATTAGATAGTTGTTTCATTTTTAGTTTTTATTTTATATTATAGCTTAGGTATCAGTTTTAAATAAATGTAAAATGCTTAAATTAGTCATAGGTATACTCTAAAGAATACTATATGTTTAAATCATCCTTATGGTGAAAAAATTAAACTCAATGGTTAAAAAAAATTATACATACAATTAAATTGGTATATTATACGTACTTGAAATAATTTCCTCTAAAAAAATAAAAATAAAATATTAATAACTTGTGTTTTTGATGTGACATTATTTTAAATGGACATGCCGTAAAATCTTAAATACAGAATAGGCAATTAATAATAAAAATGAACAAACTGATTACTTACCATCTTCTCCTGGAATAAAATAAAAATTGTAGTTATTAATAATAAATTATTCATAATATTGTTCTGCTATGGTTCATTGATTGAACTAAAAGTTACAAACACATGGTTTAAGACCAATACTGAAATTGAATTAATGACTAATAGTTTTTTTATGAGAATTTTGAAAATTGAATGTGGTAAAATAATACACATTATTTATCTAAATTATATTTGACATAATAACATCAACAATAAAATGTATAGTCTTGTGTTTTAAACACATGCAAGATTAATCTAATATAAAATAAAATTATTATGTACTAAAAATAAATGTATACATTATAATAATAACTCACTGCAATCGTCTATTAGAAATAAAATGTCCAGTTATAATTTATGTGTATATTTATAAAATATTCATAAAATGTTATGAATAATGATTAAAAATGAAAATCTAGTGATTTATTTGTAAAGTTCTCAATAAATTAAATACAAATATTTTAGTAGTAGACCAAGTTTGAATTGTAACAGTTTTGGTCAAAATAAAAAACAAAATTTGATCTTAATTTCTGTGTAATATACAACTTGGTATCACATTAACTCTACAAAATATATAAAAATAAAAGGGTATAATATTGTTAGGCCCCATCCACTATGCCAAAAATGATAAAGAAAAAAACATTATTAAGGAATAATATAGTTATAAAAAAATAATTTTGAATAGTAAAGTGCATACTCATAATCTTTACACTTATCAACTATACTGAACACTATACCAGAATTGAAATAAAAAACCAAGTCAAAAAAATTGTATTATAGGTACCTATACATAATATAGGTAACCAATCACTATAACTATTGTCTATTCGTGTATACACAATGATCGAAGTGGGGGGAGGGGATAAGGTTGGTATCGTTTTATTTTATGTGTCTTTAATAAAGGGCAATATTTAGGCAGTATGTGATTTCGTTGCCGCCGCCCATGGCATTTGTGTTAGTCGTCAATTATTATGATTAGCGTGAGTGGATTGTATGAGGGTTACCGGTTTATCTATACGCACGCGTTGAATGTGAGCGAATATCAACCATAAATAAACGATATTTGTTGGCGATCACATAAAATAGTAGTTTCAACAATTGAGATCAATTTTTTCAGTTGGTTTTTTATTTTCTGAACTTATAGAGTTTATAATATGAGAAGGTTGTTCTGTCATAACTGACGTAAGCCCTTGAACTTTTTCAATTCATAGTCTGCTCCACTATGACTATCTAATATTTGTTTAGCTTTTTTCCAATTTACAAATGGGATGGCCAATAAAGACCGTAGTTCTTGTGCACCTCGGAATAACAGTATTTGAATAAAAGATAAGATAATATTAACCATTTGTCCATTTCCCATTAGGTACCTATTTAAATTCCAGAGAATATCTTTACCTTTACGCGGAGGAGTATTTGTTAAAATTCACCAATATGTTTATTTTTTTGGCGGGGGAAGTAACAATGGGGGGGTTGAATCGTCACTCCCCTATTATCTACCTACGTACTTCACTGAAAGGCACCCTTTCATTCATTTTGATCCATTTCGACCACTGACTATACATTCGGGAAAGGTTACACACTCACACACATTCATAATTTATAGATTTTATAACGTATAACGAGTGTTCCAGATTTTAAATATGTACATTGTATTTTCTATGACCAATTCATTACCAAAAAAATTAAAAAAAACAGTATTATTGTTTGTGTAAATTTAGTAAGAAACTTTCAAACAAAAATGATTTATAAAGATTAATGTAATAAAAACAAAAAATGTTTCATACCTTTATCTGGATAAGAATAAAAACATATTAACAATAATCATATTAACATCATATTATCATATTATTTATCTAAAAAAGATTAATCAAAGACCCAAGAAGAAAACTGTACTATCAAATATCAACACAGTTATTGTTGTAACTTTTAATAGATTTATTTTATAATTAATTATAAATACTATATATTCATCATGGCATGATAATAAACTAATAAAACAACATTTAAATCTAACTATGTACCTACTAAAATATTTTATAATATAATATGGATAATGTTATGTGGTTTTAAGTCATCCGAGTATTTAGCATTTAGCTTGGAACCAAAAGATAATTATTATGCTATCCTAAAATATAAAATTCTTCAAAAGAGCAATTTAAAAATTGTACAACTGTATTCTCCTTTTGTAAACTGTGGTTTTTAATGACTGTAAAATCTCTAATTTATTGTATCACATAGATAGGACCTATTAATTGAAATACTGCAGTTAATAACTGAAAAGGTTGTATTTAGATCACTATTGACATAGACAAAATAACACTATAGATAGGCAACGCCAATCGTTTATGGCTCATTATTTGTATTTTAATTCAACTCTCTAAAATAGTGTCACATTGTGGCAGGAGATGGTAAATATAGATCTACTTGCCTTCAGTCAACATGTGCCACTATGGTGAGTCAAATACAAATTAAAATAATGAGCGATAAATTATTACATTGCCTAGTTTTATATATAATCTATGCTAACAAATAAGTTTTTTTAAATTTTATATGACTTAAACATTTTTCAACATATCTTCCACTTTATCAGTGCTATTTTATGCTATGGAACCAATAGGATGTCTTGATTTATTGTGTATGATGGGTACTGTTACAAAATTGTTTAAAAAAATGGATTTTAATAAAAAAAAATTATTTAGCTCCTTTTGGTTCCGAGCACACAAATAAAACGAATATGGCGTGTCAGCCTGTATTAAAAATATTTTATTAGGACTCGTATTTCATATATTTTTTTTATTAATTATAAAACTACTAATTTAGTTAAACTACATAAAAAGTACGTACTTAATGACACTAAAAGAAAATAAGTTAATGTGATTGTTATTAATATAAGTTATAAAATGTTATGTTAACTTCTGGTTTTTGTTATTCATTATATAAGAATTATCAAAATTAAAAATAAATAGTTTGAGATCATTTTTATAATATAATCTAGCAACCTTATTATTTTTTAATAAACTACACAATTTCATTCTTATACAATGAATACATTTACAGTAACTGGGATCAAAAAGATATTTTTATAAGTATTTCGTCGCAATTTACGAGAGCTATGCTTTTTTCTGTTGTCAGCGAAGAATAAAAAAAAATCGATTTATCGCACTACTGTATAGTTGTAGATTTCGGGTATACTTCGTCATTGAGAAATGTGATTTATGTGTACAATTTTAAGTTAATGATTAATCATTTTAAACGGGTATATTGTGTCAGCCTGTATTACAAATATTTTATTAGGACTCGTATTTAATATATTTTTTTTATTAGTTTTTCTATAATGTATTTTCAATCCTGAGAAAAACGATAAAGATATTAATTTAACAGTGTATGTGTTTTTTTGTGTCTATTAGGTTACCTAGGTTAGGTTTTTATTTTATGTTGTACCTACACGGAAAAATATATTTGAATGTTATATAACAAAACTGTTATGTTAATTATTTCATTGTAGTGACTACACAAATTTATCAACGACAGTAGAAATTCTGGTAGAAATTATCATCTTAGTCTGTCGTCATTACTCAAGACATTTTGTAGAAGTTTGTTTTGTTAAAATTACAAAATGAATTATTCCATTTACGAATGTACTGTTGACTCTACAACGCACAAAGATATTACAATATTTTTGTAAACTTAACATAACTTTTAAGTTCCTTTAGCTAGTGTTCGATATTAAATATACGGAGCATTTGATAACTAATACATTTAACTATAGTTAAAAATAAATAACCTTAATTTTCACTAAATATTTATACAGACAATTATTATAAATTACATCATTTGCATTATCACTTACTTCATGACAAAATATTTTAGCTCTTTTTGCGCTATATTTTTATTTATTTTTTATCTTTGAACATTTTGAATTTTTTAAATTCTATGTTGATTTAAGTATAATACAAATAATACAATTATTTATGTTATTGGGTAAAAAATAACTTTAATAGAAGATTGAAGTTAAACTTATATACGATATTGGTTATTCAAACATATATAAACAAAATGTTTTGTCTGCAAATAATTTTTGTTTGGTATATAGTTATTAATCAACAAATATTGATCATAGAAACTTGAAATATTCTACTATAAATATATTTATAAATGACATTATTAAAATTATGATGGATTTGACTAAAATTAAAAAAATTAAAAAATGTATTATAAATAGCTCAAAAAGTGGCAAAATATATAATAAATATCAATAAAATTAATACCAATGTTAGGTTTCATTTTTTAGTCGAAGTGGTATCACCGCAGATTACCAACTTCACCCATGCTTCAGTATATAGGGACAGTATATTTATCATAAGATTTATTGTACTACATCAATCAAATTTCCTACTAAAAATCACCATAAATGTTGCTAATATACTTTATTAAATAGAGACATCTTTGGTATTTCAAAAAACAAAATAAATAAACACATTATTGTTACTGATACTTTTTTCGCTACTATCAGAAATTAAAATGTTTATACATATAGGTACGTTATACACAAAATAATATTACTATAATGTTGATAGCTACATGTTATATAAAAAAAAAATAAAAATAATACGTACGTTTAGTTACTGTAAACGATAATGTTAAATTAATTCATAACTATGTAAGAACCTACATAATATTTCTATATTAACTTATTATATTGATATATTTATATTATGATTAATGTAAAAAATCTATATTTTAAGAAAAAAGTTTTTCAGATTATTGTTAATAATTAATTTATCATATTAAATATGGTGCGGACTACAGACTATAGTTAAATAAAATAAATATAAAAAAGGGGGTCAAGTGGATGTCGCTCCGCTGTACAGTAGGCTACAAGTAGATCACTATTCTATAATGGATGGTATTAAATTTGAATTCAATGATATATATATTCATTGTATACGAAAAACGATTCTGAGCGGATACGGTATGTCAGTCTAGGATATTTTAAATTATATTGATATTATTATTTTACAGTAGCTGCTAAGTTGAATTAATATTATTCATATTATTTAATTATTAACCTTAAATTATCAGTGATACTAGAAAAATATTATAATATATACTTTTACTCGTTAAAATTGATTTTAATGTGTAATTTCGTCCAAATTTAAACTTAAAATGTCTGTAAAAAATAACTGTGTTTATATATTTTTTAGATTTTTTGATTACAGTATGTACTATTTATTGGAATTTTTATTTTAAATTTTCAAACCTTAGTTATAAAAACTGACCATTTTATAATAGTTTCATTACAATGATTTATAATTTTCGAGATTTTGATGAATTTGTCAAAATTTGAATTTTAAATGCTTATTAAAAAAATGTGTGCCTATGTATTTTTAATATTTTTCAATTGCTATTGTAACAATATATCAGGAGCCTTTTATTAAATTTTCATTATTTTTTGGCCCAACAAATAAAAATTTATTGGTATTTATATAAAAAAAAACTAAAAAAATTGAAAATTAAAAATGGTCCATAAAAAGCTCAAAAATAGTCAAAATGTATTCAAAATTAGACGATGTATAGAAAATGCTAATATAAACATTCAGTCAAAGTTTCATGTATCTACGGTCATTTCTTTTAGAGTTATACCAAAAACCAAAATCGATTTTGTCGAAAATTGGTTTTCCGTAAAAATTCCCGTTTTTTCCTTAATTTTTCATTTGTTTTTCACGGCGCTCATGAAAACTACTTTGAAATTTTTACTTTTGACTCCCAAAAGTACCAACTAGATTCACTTTCCTATCAGAAAAGGTACTATTGAAGAAAATCGAAGCATTTTTACTGCTCTAAAAGGTGTCCTCAGACACAAAAATAAAAAAAAACACACATCATTGTAAAATCAATACATTCATCGCTCCGCTCAGAATCTAAAAACTATACTACTTAAAAAGCCATAGAGATATTTGGACACGTACAACAGTTATCGTGGACAATATCGAATAGTATAGCCACTATTATTAAGACAAGAATGACAAGATTTAATGCTAATATTGTTCTGAAATAATCTATACCAACTACCTAGTTAAACAGAATAATACAAATGTAACTATTTTCTTCAAAAATATATTCATATATTACGTAATAGTGTTAATAATAAACAACCTATTATATAACATGTTATATAATGTTTAATACATGTAATAAAGTAAACATGACGTCAAGCTTTGAACATCACATGGCTTTGCTTCTTCGTTTTTTGAGGTGGTGAAAACTCTAGTGGATATTTACTTTATGAATTTGAAAAATTATAAGTTTATTTTAGACATATTTGAGAAGCGTTTAATATAAATATAAATATATAATCCTACCATATTCCAAGACCTAGGACTCATATATGCTAGATACAGCTTGAACAACTCTCAAATGAAAAAAAGACCATATTATACACTATATTGTCGTCAACTGAATTACCATTTACTTTTTCCATTTATTTAATTTTGAGTTTTAATATTCACAATATACCTGACGGATCGTAAAATACAATATAATACATGGACTGACAGAGAGTCAACAAAGCAAGTCATTATTATGTAATGAAGATAATCATTTCAAGGAATACATGCTTATATTATAATTACAAAAAATTATTGAAGTTCTTAGGTTAGGTAACTATACTAAGTACTAAGTAGTTTAGGTAATTGAAAAGTCAATAAAATATAATAGTTAACTTAATACTTTAATATATTATAATACTGTATTTACAGTTAGTACAGTCTGTACTAAAAAAATGAAAATTCAAAGGTAGACGATTCATCGTTAGTGGCGCAACTAGACACTTGCGGGCCCTAAAGTCAATTATAAAATGGGGCCCCTACCCATAAATTTAAATGATCTTAAACAATCTAAGGTACATGGTACACTGCTAACTCTCCTCCCATAGAATAATCAAAACCATTCCTTAGCTGTTGAAAGCTGGTCGTTTTTTCGTGCATTTAGACCAATAAGTGGAAGAAAAAATATACTTCCAGCAATCCAATTTTAATTTTGAAAAAATATTTGAAATCCTTATTCTCTTTTCTCTTTATTCTCTTTTACTTCTATTTATGTAGTAAATGCTAGTACATATACTATAGTACTACTATAGGTACTGTAGTAAGCCCCAGCCAGTTCCTTGTACTTGAACTCGGCTGTGCCACAATATAGTAGCCAACTCGCGAGGTTACCAGATGAAATGGTCAAAGACTTGACTCAATTGTAAAATAATCGTAGACAGATTGTATTTCCTCCTAGCAGTACTAATTAAACGATACAAAAAATAGAAAATCCATTTCCTACATAACCTAGAAAATAAAATATGTTACCAAAATTAAAATCGGGCTTTTGGTACTGGGTGAATTTTTCTTCCGCTTTTTGGAACTTTCATGTTGAAATTATTTTAATCGCAAAATGTAGTGACATGTAACTGCGTGTATATACGTTACGGATTTCCAAGAATCTTAACCGTAGTTTATCAATTACATCAAGCGTTCGGGCCGTAAAACTCATGCACACCAATGAATAATATTGAATAACGATCAGTCACTGCACACATCTAAATCCGATTCCTTAAAAATGATTCGCTTTTAAAAGCCTTAAATTAATAACTCGTTGTGCAATATACTCCATAAGCTTCAGGCTATTATCAATAACAGTATAATTATTATAGTATAAATAGTAACTATCTCATTTTAAGCTATACGCCTATGGCCTGTCCGTAGATGTTTTTAATGAAATGTAGGTAATAATAATAATTATAAAATGTGAAAAATAAACTAAAAACCAACTTTTATTGTTTGTCCACACTACACTGAGCACTGAGCAGCCACTAGTATTATTAGGGTGCCCCTATAAACCGGGGGTCCCAAAGTTTCACTTTGCTAACTTACCCGCTAGTTGCACCACTGGTTACATACTCACATTTACCTTATTTAGAAACACAATGTAAGGTAATTGAAAACAACGAATCAAATGTTTGTAGTAATAACGTTTGAAAACACTAAACTATGATTTATTTTAGTCCGAGTTTAGAATCACATGTTTGAATTGTTATTATAGAACATTTGACGTTGTAATCATCTAAACTCTAAACTGTGTTTCAAATGAATAAGAACCTAAGCCAATTACAAATACTGGGTATTCTAAGAAATGTTGGATTTTCAATGTAGTCATTTAGAAGAGATCAAGTAAAAATATAACTATAAATATAAAACATGCTTACTAATTGTGTCTACAAAAAAATAATATAATAAAATATAACATAAAATATTTATTAACAATATTATTATATACCATATGAAATTTGTAATGGTGGGTAATCTGATGGACCCCTTTACTTTTATCTACCACTAATGAAAGTGTATGAATTTCTTATGTGTTGATATTAATAATAGATATAGATCATATATATATTTTTTTTTTAAATTTTTTTTTAAGGCATCAACTACGTGGTTATTAGCCTGTTTTTGGGTGGAACAGTGGGGGTGGGACAGTAGTGGGTTTTTGTGTTGGTTTTGGTTTTTGGTACAAGTGTGTGTGTTGTGGCAGAAATTCTAGTGGGGCACCCGTAGGTTTCTGCCATACCCCGGAGTGGGGGGATAGCGGCACTTGTTCTCCGGACACCGTGACTTGCCCGAAGAAAAATGCCGCCCAGTGACCGAGAATCGAAGCGGCGACGGTAGCTAGACCGCTCGGCCACCTCGTCCCCCATAGATTATATTATATTAACATGTGCATATAATTTGAGAGTATTGTGAAAATACCCTTATTATTCTGTGTGCTTCACATTTGAAGGATATGTGCTTTTTGAAATGGTTTATGGAATACAACTTAATAATTATTTTCTCTCTAATAAAGAAAATAGAGACATTAAAAATAGCAGTAATTGAAATTTTCATTTTGAACGTGACATTTTTGGAAAAGAACTTTTCGTATAGCTACTTAAAGAAAGACTTTACAAACATAGGCATAAATTGATTTTATATTTTGTTTGTTTGGTGGTGGGGTGGTGGGGGAAGCTAAAAGTACTAAACATGAAATTCTGAGATTATATATTTTTCATTTGGTGAGGCCATGAAATTATTTGGTGGGAGAGTCTTATATAACCAACCTTAGTAGCGCCTATATTTAAAAACAAAATGTACTCTAATGTTCCTGAAATTTCATCTTTAATAATATCTATTTATCTATAAATGAACATTGAAGCCAGTGGACAAAATAATAAATACTATAATACAATATTAAAAACACACTCAGAATAAAACATAACATTTTAATAATACAAAAATTAAACAAAAGAAAAATATACGTACTTAACTTCTCTAAAAAAAATATGACAATAATGAATTGAGTAGGTACTATAGAATACTGTATTGAACAATTTCAACAATAGACTTTTATTTTAAAATTTAATAATTAATAACTTTTTTTAAAAAACTGGTTAGGTTAGGATAGATGGATGGTTTTAATAGAAAAAAAATTGCATAGCGTTAATATAAATTATAAGTGAGTCATGCAATCTACATTGTTAGTTGCTTTATTATGTGGTTTGAAAAAAATCCTACGTGAAATAAATACAAAATATAGGGCTATGATTGTTTTGTGACAATCGGATATTAAATATTTGTAAAAAAAATAATAACAAAAGTGCAACGGATTTGATTGTTTTGAATTATAAAGTATCCTGTCTTTGTACAATTTGCATGACAATGGTAATACAAATAATAATAATAACCTTTAGGAAACTACTATGCGCATAAAGTAATAGTGTACTACTCTATTACACAAATATAAAATACATTAAAAAACACAAAAATTACGTACTTTCTAATTTCCCCCAATATGCTTCATCTATAAAAAGTTAGATATATTTAGTTGACAATAGATTAATAACCATTTACCTCAAAATCACAAGTACAAGTATATATGATTATGATTTTATTGAGGTTAAGATCAATAAACTATCCTATTATAAACAATTTACAAACTAATATTATAACAATTTATATTAATACCTTATAGTTATTACTTATCAACAATTATTGTTATCGTGTATATTTAATCATTTAATATAGATCTAAATTCAAAATAAATCATTTTAATTCAATGTGCAGATGTAGGCAGAATACAAAACTATAGGTATCTTAGCTACTCCATAATACTTAGTTCAGCATTTTTGTGCAAACATTTCTCTCGGTTTTTTAATCACTTTGTAATGAAATAGGTATATCTACGGTCTAACATTGTTTGTAACTTATAAGGAAGTTAAAAGTTCAAATTTTTTGATATCCTTCAAAAATTATTGTGAATTACTAATTACCAGTGGCATGCCCAGAGGGGAGGTCAGGGGTTATATCAGCCCCCCCCCATTGACCCATAAATCCCTTTAAGTGTGTCTTTAATCACAGACACGCAACGAGGCTAGATCATCATGTCAATCCATTGGCCATCCAATTATTAAATAACTCCAAGGACTTCAGACGTCTTAAGCGTCTGAAACCATACGACGTAGTTTAAGATTTTAGATTAAGGCAGGAGCCACTTCATTGGAAGTGACTCCATCACAGTGTAATATATATAATATATATAACTTATACCTAGTATGTAAACTAAGTATGATTGTCAAACATATTTATAAAGACCTTTGAGTTGTTTAAATAATAAAGCCCCAGGGCATTTAAAAAAAAAAAAGTAAAAGTGTGTCTTTGGTACTACCCCCACAATGCATTTAAATGTATTATTACTTATGAAATCCCCCCATTGAAATTTTCTGGGCATGCCACTGCTAATTATATTGTATATTTTATGATAATATTATTTTTTTTAAGTTATTTTTTTTTACTATTAGTCATTAATACCTAATACAGGAAGTAAAATAACGGAAAATGAAATTCTAAACAAAATAGCACAAGCGAAGAGGTAACATGATAGGACATCTACTACGCTATGGTAGTCTATCGAAAAGCGTCATAGAATTCGACACGTTGAAGGCCATTTCGGGAAAAAAGACCAAGGATGGAGTACATGAAGCAAATAATAATTGACATAGGGAAGAATAGTTATAACTTTATAAGGAATTGAAGGAACTGAGTAACGATAGAGACGCATGGAAAACTGCAGCAAATCAATCAAACGATTGAAGGCGTGAAGAATAAGACGTAACACATTAGGCTGGATTAATTTTTGACGGAAAAATGTATTTAAAAATGTCATCGTGTGTATAAAATATAATAGTTCACTTAAAAAGTTTCAAGTATCCATAAAAATATTTTAAATCATGACAATTTGAACTTTAAATGCTTATAAATCGTTCCTATGTATCTTTAATTAAATTGAATAGTTGCTATAACAAATTATCGTGAACTTTTGTACTACATTTTCAAACTTTTTCATTCAGCAAAAATTTTAGTATCGATATTTATAGAAAAAAAGTAAACAATTAAAAATTAAATATTTCAAGTGTCTTGTTCACGTGGAAGTGTAATAATGTATAGAAAATGAAAATAAACATATGGTGAAAATTTCAAGTATCTGTGGTTATTCGTTTTTAAATGAAGTACAATAAAATATGAAAATCGTTCGAATTATAAAAAATTAATAAATAATTAATTAATACACTTTTTTTGTTGGGTTTAGTTAAACTTATTTTAAATCTTGTATCAAAATTTCAAATCTAAGATATGTTTAAAAATAAATTTTTTATGAATGTTTAACTATCTTAAAATAATGGCAAATGTTCGCGATTTTGACGAATTTTGTCATATTTATATCTATAACTTCTGAAGATTCATAAAAAATTATTGTGAATATACGCCAAACTTTTTTTAAATTACACTAGTAACAACTTATGAAGACCCTTGTAAATTTATTGACAGAAAAATTTAAAAAAAAAACCTAAAACAAAAATCGAAAACTTCTCATTGCCTATAAATATCTCAAAAAGAATCAAAATAATTTTATATGTTATAACTTATTACTATGCAGTTACTATGCATGGAAAATGGTCATATAAACAATTGATGAAAATTGAAAGTATCTACGATTGTTCATTTGTAAGGTATAGTAAAAAACAAAAAAATTTTTATTGGAAACCGGTTTTGCATAAAAATTCCTATTTTTCCTTATATTTGTTTTGTATATCCCGACGCTTTTAAAAACTTTTGGACATTTTTACTTTAAACACCTACCAAAGAACTGGTAACTAGAATAACTTTCCTACCAGAGAAATGCTGGAGTAAAAAAATCAAAGTATTTTTACTACTCCACCATGCGACGGCAGTCACAAATAAATAATAATTGAACAAACATCACCGAACCTAAAACCAATGCATTCGTCAATTTTTTCAAAATCTAAAATCGAGTATCAATTATGACTAAAATAGGTACGTTTTTTTTTCATCAAACGTAACCGAGATAAGGTTTAAAGTTTACTGTTTCGTAACTTATTTCACAATCAGAAAATTTGATTAGGTTATTAACAGAACACAGTAATTTTATTAACAAGAGTACCTGCATACTATTATTTACATAAACAGTAGTCAGTAGTTTGGATCACAAAGTATTAAGTAAAGATTAACAGTAGTCTGCTCTCCATGTTTGCAATATCATTTGTAGTCGATTTAATACAATACAAATTCGATTATCCGAACGTCAATTGGTATTTGGTTGATGGTGGATGTCCAATTATCAGGACGAGAAATAAAATGGTTTCATTTTTCAAAACTTTGTAATAAATAATGTACATACTAATTTAGTTCTTCTTATTTTTTTAAAATATTTAATAATTTGTTAACTGTCACAAATATCAAATTGTATAATCATTAATAAATAATAAATTAAATGTATTAATATAAATGTTCATCTTTTGATGCGTCATATTATTTCAATATTATCTAGATCACCCTTGACATTAATTAGTTCGGATAATCGACGTTCGACTATATATTTTATTAAAGCTGTAATAACCAGTTTTAAGAGTTTAGTTAAATCATAATACAGGGGTTTGTAAACTGTTATAGAACTATTGTAAACTGTATTCTGAAAAATTAATTAATAAATCTCAATCAACAAAAAGAACATTGAAATTACCTACTTTGATTTACTAAAAAATTAACAGAACCAATTAATTACCATAATAAAAAGCTACATTTGCTTTTACATTTATAAAATAATTTGCATTGAAAACCTATTTTTTGTGAATGTTATAATATTTAAGTGTTCAATTAAAATGTATAAATTAATGGAATTAATAGTAAATCACGAAAATATTTCCACTTCTTAGCTATAATGATTTCACACAGTTTCTTGTTTCTTAATAATAAATCTCAAGGGTGTCAGTGCTGGTTTTACAATTTTCCACACTTCTCTAAAATTCGAAAATCATATTTTATATTTAAGTTGCTACCTTAGTTATTATACTTGTCCACTAATCTACTCCTCAATACCTATTCAAGGGGTGGGACTGGTGGAAGGGTTGATACAGTGTATAATAACAAAAATTACTTCACAGAAAAAACACTCAAGCTTTATTGATTTTTTTTTTTTTCGTGTACACGTGTGTGTGTTGTGACAGAATTTCTAGTGGGGCACCCGTAGGTTTCTGCCATGCCCCGGAGTGGGGGATAGCGGCACTTGTTCTCCGGACACCGTGACTTGCCCAAAGAAAAATGCCGCCCAGTGACCGAGAATCGAAACGGCGACGGCAGCGCCGCAATCGACGCCTTAGACCGCTCGGCCACCTCGTCCCCCAGGTTATTGATATATAGAACTTTTATAATCATATTTTTATGTAAAAGATGAGAACTTTTTTTCGGGACGAATCAAAGCCCGTATTTTAATTTTACTTCAAAAAGGTAGTGATAGAAAATTACGTTTAAAAAGAAACAGTATTGTGCATTATTCGAATTCATAGTTTATAGCTTCTATAATTATAATTTTGAAAATTGGACATTGATCTGAAAATGTTCTCTTATTTAAATAAAACAAAAATTAATGAAATATTTCATATCCGACTATTGCACAGGGTGTGAGTATTTCCCCTGTAACACATGTTCTTGTACTAAAAATCCACCGGATCCGACACCCTTAAGAGTCTTTGAGAATGCATGATTGATCTTTTATAATTAAAATATAGAGATTATAATATATAATTTGGCAGTATACATTAATTAGACAAAAGTAATAATAAATAGGTATACAGCTATGATAAATGAAATTTAAAATTATATTAATTATTAAGTATAATAATACATACCCTCGTCTAACCATTCACGATCGAAATCTGTTGATTTATCTGAAATTGTATTGTTATAGTATTGATGTATTATACTATAATACTACTACACAGCATTATTTATAACTCATAAGCTACTCGACATAAATTCAATGTATATGTATCAAAATACTCAGAAAAATATTCTCCTTTGAAATATGAAATTAAAACTTAATTTTGTCTTTAAAAATTAAAAAGCTTAAAAAATTGAAACCATATAAAAAATTAATATTTTTAAAGATTATAATTTTTTGAAATAATGAGTGTCTTACTTTAAATGGATGTATATATTATATACTGAGAAATACAAATTTATTATTTCATGTGAGAAAGGTCTTCACTCTTCAGTGATAGAAACAAAAGAAAATTCAATACACTGATTAACTAATAAATAATAATGATTTATGAGAATTTTATGAAAACCTATAACCTCAAAACAGCATACATTTTACCATTTATGCAATGTTTTGGTGTCAGAAAATTAGCAGTAAAAATAAAGTAAATACATTTCTAATTAATTTCTAAATATTTTTTTGTGTTCTGCCAAAATAGAAATATTATGTTAAATTAAAATAACTTAAATTTATTGATAATAATAATTATGTCTAATGTACTTTAAAAAGGAGGTATCTACTTAATAACTATAAAATTACTTATCTGTTAATTACAATTAACGTCTTGAAGCTGATCAATAGTAGTTTAATTTACTATGTTATACTGTATATTATATAATGTTACCAGAAATCAATAAATATTATTATTATTATTAATTTACTTACCTTTAAATGCAGTAAATGTAGTTAACAAATCTGTAATATTTTAAAATTATATACAACTTTACTTGAGTGCAGTAGCCAGTTACAATATTGATTAATTTAATGATTCACTAAATCTCTAATGAACCAATCATGTGCCACTCAATTTTGTTTTAAATACCAATAGATTGATTTATTAAATATTTAGTGATAGTTTTTCTTTATATTTATCTTTACACAATCCGGTGTAGTGGTATTGGTCTAACAAACTAGTTGGTACTGCAGTGGCGCCATTTGAGTTTTTTCTATAGAGGTCGTCCCAAAATTTAAGCAGGCCAATATTTTTCATCATCAATCCACTTTTTCTTCGAAATATTAAATACATATATATACTATGTGTGTAAGACGCCGATACATACCTATAAACTATATTTTATTATACCTACTTAAACTAAAAAAACATTATCTGGAAAGTTGGAAATAGCTTAGTCATGCATACCAATAATACACAACAACAAGCAATAAATAAATAATATGCTTTACCTAGTAAATATAGTATATTACATACATTTATATTTTATATGCATTAGAGTCTCATAGGATTCATAACAAATAATATATTTTAATTTTTGCACATAGGACATCGCCTATAGGCGAAATTGTAAATTGTACACCCTGCACCTCCCTCCCCAAATGGCGCCCCTGGGGTATTGAGAGTCTTATGGTTTCTTAAAATATAAAATAACTTTATGCCAAGTATATTTTAAACACTTTGTAAAACACTATATTAACAATAATTTGGTATGTACCTACGTTTAACATTAGATAATTTTATTAATTACAGAATCTTATAAAAAAAATATTATAAGATATCTCAATAATTTTCCAGTTCAGTGAATATATTCGACTTTCAAGGCTCATACTAATTCTCAAAAGACCCATTAACAATAAAATAAAATCGCTGATACATTTTAGTATTTTATCCATTGACTTTATTACACTGATACTTTTTATCGAGTAGGTACTCAAGGTGTCGGGTGCCTCTGACGTATCACATGACTCAGGCACTCACGGGACATGGCTGCTTTGAATGGTACCTTCATCGCATGAATAGGGCCGCTAGCACTCGTTGCTGGCAGTGCTTGGGTGAATCTGACACAGTAGAGCACACCCTGTTTGACTGCCCCCATTGGGACGGCTTTCGTGAAGCCCTGAGAGCCAGGATCGGCCACCGTCCGAACACCAATGACGTTCCGGACATTATCTGTGGACCTGCGTTCGAGCTCCTGCCGGCGGACGCCCAAGTGAAGGATGTGATCCTAAGAGAGGCCGAAGAGAGGTTCAGGCTGTTCTATGGCATGGTAGAAAACATCCTTACAGCCAAGGAGGAAGACGAGCGAGTTCGACAGGCCGCGAATCGGCGGTATTTACCTTAGTTAAGAACCGATTTGTACAACTTATTAGCTCAACTTTGCTTGTAATAACAGCGGGCGGGGGACTGTCCCACCGCTGTTAATTGTCTTTTGTTTTGTTTCGACAATAAACGATGGGGACTGGAGGGGAAGTACTGGCACCTTAGTTCCCGATATCACAATAAAAAAAAAAAAAAAAAAAAAAAAGGAGGTACTCAAGGTGAGTAAAAAATACATTTAAATATAGATTAATGCATATTTTTTTGTTATTATTTGCAAAATATTAAAAATCGTTAAGTAATGTAATAATTACGAACACATTTTTAATGATATACTTTCCTAATAGATATAATAATTTATGAATACAACAAATAGAAATTAAAATTGAAATCAACATCAATTAAACAAATATTTGAAATTAATTGTTTACGTGAAATAGTTCGTCATAATTGTCATTAATCTCAACCATAATTTAAAAATATACAAAATATAAAATATTATAAATCTTTTAATTATTTTTAATTATTTGGAATATAATACATATTTAAAGTTACTATTTGTTTATTAATTATTGATTTAAAATATTACCTCGACAATACTCTAAAAATAAAACAATACATTTTTATTACCTAGTTAATCTTGTCTGTTTACCACAAATTACTGCATAATAATTTTTAGATAATAATATTAGACTTTAAAAATGTTATGTGCAGAAAATTTAACGTATCCTTTAAACTCAAAAAAAAGCACCTTCATGATTATACTTAGTTTCGTTTTTTAAATTAATTCTAAAAAAATATACAAGTTATTGCTGATAAATATCAACACAATAAAAATGATTATGCAAATGTAATAATTCGTATCAATAAATTAAAACATACTTCTCTTATCATTCACACTTATTTCAGTAGCTACGACCGCTACGGGCAAAATCCAAATTGCAATAACTAGAAAAGTAAACGCTATAAAAATATTCTTAATAAAAATCATTTTAATTTAATACGAGGGAATAATAAAAAATAATAAGAACGTTGAACAATAAATAAAATAAAAAAATATTTTCCGATTCCTTATATAAGCGATTTAATCAATAGTGCCATACACAACGTATTCCTATTTAATACCCCCCCATCAGTACAAAATAAATATTGTTCACAATAAGTCGTTTATTTATTTAGTATAAAAGACAATAATATTACTCTCCATATGTTATTGAACGTCATAATTATTATATTTTTAACACTACACAGGCGTTTACTTATGACTCATACGTGTGTATACTTTATAAACATTTTAAATTATCAGCCGAGCGATGAATGTATTGATACAAGGTGTGCTGTTACTTTTTTTCTTTATTTTTATTTTTGTGAGCCTGTGTACACGATAAGTAGTCGAAATAATGCTTCGATTTTCTTCAACAGTATTTTTTCTGTTAGGAAAGTGAATCTAGTTGGTACTTTGGGGAGTCAAAAGTAAAAAATTCTTAATAGTTTTCAAATGTGTAAGGAAAAACAAAAGAAAAATTAAGAAAAACCGGGAATTTTTACGCAAAATCGATTTTGGATTTTGGTATAACTCTAAAACAAATTACCGCAGATACATGGAATTTCCACTGGTTGTTTATATTACCATTTTATACAAACGATAAAATTTTCAAAATATTTTGACTTGTTTTGAATTGTTTACGGACATATTCAGTTTCCATTATTTTTAGTTTTATTTTCTAGAAAATTTCTAGCATTTAACATTAACATTTAATGTTAATAAAATTTTATTTGTTATGTAAGAAAACTTGAAAATTTAATACAAGATTTCTCGTTAGTTGTTTTTAGTGGAAATTAAATAAAAAGTTAAGCGTAAATCAATAACATTTTTTTATGAGCATTTAAAATTAACATTTTGACAAAATACATAAAAATCACGAAAATGTGCAAATTATTTTTAGTTAAAAATTCATAAACATTTTTCTTTTTAAACATAAGTTTTGAAAATTTAATTCAAGATTCTTCATAAGTTTGCCTACCTTTTTCAAAAAAAAAATGTCTACCTGAAAGTCAAATTTAATTTTTATGAGTGTTTTTTTCAACATTGGAAATTGACTCGATTTCTCTTGTAGCGATTTTCTTATTTTGCTGTATTCAAAAACGAATAACTGTAGATACTTGAAATTTATATCATATGTTTATTTTATCAATTCCTATACTTGATAATATTTTGTTGTGTTTTGAGCTATTTATGGACTTATTCTTTATACAGTTTTTTTAGTTTTTTTTTCTATAAATGTCAATAAAATTTTATTTGTTGAATCAAAATGCTTGAAAATTTAATATACGGCTCTTGATATGTTATTACAGTATTAGTTAAAAAATATTCAAAATACATGGGCACAATTTTTTTTTATAAGCATTTAAAGTTCAAATTTTGACAAAAGGTGTACAAATCACAAAAATGTGCAAATTATTTTGAGTTAGAAATTCATAAAAACTAAGATTAAATCTAAGATTTAAAAATTTAACAAAAGATTTCTCATAAGTTTTTCTACCTTTTCAAAAAAAAATGCCTACTGGAAAGTCAAATTAAATTTTTATGAGCGTTTGAAGTTTTAATTTTTACAACATAGAATATTCCCTTGATTACAACTATTTTCTTATTTTGTTGTTAATCAAAAACTATTAATCATAGGTACTTGAAATTGTCATTAAATGTTTATTTAATCATTTACTATACATGATCAAATTTTCAAAATATTTCGATTCGTTTTGAGATGTTTACTGACAATCTGTTTACAATTTTTTTAGTTTTTTTTTCTTTTATAAATGTCAATTAAATTTTGTATGTTGGGTCAAAAAGTTTGAAAATTAAATACAAAGCTTCTGATATATTTTTACAAAAATATTAGAAAAATATTAAAAATACACATCTAGATTAGACCCAAATTTCTGCTTGCGCAACTGTGTATTTTGTCATGTGTTAAGCCTCCAGCATATAGGCACAAATAAAGTTAGAAATTTGGTGGGGTACTTTAGCAGCCCTATTATTATAATATTGTCTAAGCTTGAAAAAAAATAAGAAAATGTTTGAGTAGGTTATTGAATTTTGGTTTGGTGGGCGTAACCGTGGTTACCTATACGTATACTGGGGGTATGAAATATTTATTTTACAAAAGCCATATACTACCTATAGGTAAAACTACAGATGTAAGCTTGAACATTTTTTCATTGAAATGTTCACAAAACAGTGTGTAAAACTGTGGAAATAACTCAAACAATAAATGTCAATAACAGTACAATACAAGTAGGTACACAGTTTTAAATATAACTATGTAAGTAAAATATATTATAAATATACAAATTTATAATATCTAGGGATTTATATGATAAGAAATTAATATGATAAATTATAAAAGTTTTATAATTTTCAACTTTTTGAATAAAAAATATTCATGAAAATTTACATCACTAGGTTTTTATAAGAATATAAAGATCAAATATTGATAAAATTCATCAAAATCTCGAAAATCTCGAATAATAGAAAATATTTTATATATAAAAATTGAACATTTTAATCAAGGTTTTTCATACTATACTTTGTGTTCAAATTAATCATGATTATGAATTTCTAACAATGAAGCAGTTTTTAAATTTCGCAAAAATGTTAACCATAAGAGCTTATAAAAAAAAATAGTTTAGGTAGGTACATTATTGGTATTTTTTTTTATCACCTAAGTAAATATATTGTGTGGCACTGTGGCGTGCACATTTTAAACAGATGTATAATAGATATTATAGGCCACATACTTTTACGTGGCGCAACACTATAGGCTGAATTCATTTTTGCAAAAATCGGATTTAAAATTTCATGGCGTGTATAAAATATAATAACAAACTTAAAATGTTTCATATACCTTCGAATAATATTTTAAAATTACAATAATTTAACAAAATTGTTCTTCTTTACAGTTTAAATATCTAATTACATCCAAATTTGAACTTAAAAAGTCAAGTTCATGAAGTTTCACCCCCGATATTGGATCAATTTAAAAATGTAGTAACCTTTTGACGTTTATAGTAACTAATTGTAACCGTCATCAAACAATTTGTAACTAATTTATTTTTTCAATTAGTCATACAATTGGTATAATGTTAATTATTTTTTTTCGAAAAATATAATAGCTAGCTATCATAAATTATTATAAGTTAACATCGACATATTGCAGAACTGTGTGAATGCGTGGTGTAAGTTTACTGTACAGATATTATACTATTGTACATGAAAAACGATTTTGATCGAAGTCTGCAGATCCGTCAACCCTAGATAACTAAATATATTATAAAATATATTTATATATTTTATTTTTCTATTATAGTTATTTATAATATTAATTGTAGTAGATTATGATGAATTGATTTTTGCCGAAAACAATGTATTTGAAAATGTCATATATAAATGGAAATGTATAACCTAATCTACTGTTTATAAAATATAATTAAATAGTTACGTTAAATGTTTCAAGTTCCTACCACGAATAATATTTTTAAATTATAATAAAACCACTAAAATCGTTCTTCTTTGTTATAATATTTAATTTTTTCAAAATTTGAACAAAATGTCTTATAAAAATTGTGTTTGAATATTTTAGATTCTTGGCGTAGCGAAATATTGTATAGAATTTAGAATGATTTGTTTTTTTCTGTCTTTTATATCAATTTTTGAAATAGTTGAAATTTTCCGATTTTTTACATCATCTGATATGAAAATGAATCTAGTTTGTGTATTAGAGAGGTTAATTAGAAAATTCCCAGTAGTTTTCAAAGTGTTGGGGAAAAAATTATGGATTTTTACTTAAAGTCAATTTTGATTTTTTGGTGATAAGCCAGAAACTAATAACCATAGAACTTTAAACTTTCAAATACATTGTATATACATTATATACATAGTACATTATTTTGCGAAGTTAAGTTGATCCAATCGTAAAAAACATTTTAAATTCAAAAAGTATATAGGTAATTACCTAAACTTTTTCTAAATATTTTATAAGAATTTTGAAGTAGGCACTTGTTAAAATAATAAAATCTAAGCACATTGACATTTTAAAATATTAAATAATAAATTAGCCACATGACAGTTTTACAACCAAATGTTTTCTAAAAAATAGGTTTAAAGTTTAGATCTAATTAAAATTAAAAAAAAAAAAATTTAATTTTAAAAATGTGCCTACGTATCTTTAATATTTATAACTGCCATTAAAATTACTGATGAGGAACCTCGTATTCAATTTTCAAGCTGAATGACCAAAAAATAAAAATTGAAGGCACTTCACAAAAAATTAAGGTTAAAAATATTTATATTCAAAACTAGTGAAAAAAATTTGGAGAATTTTATCATGTTTGAAAAAAGATAAAATAAACAGGTGGAGAATGTTTTAAGTATCTGTTGTTACTCGTTTTTGAATAAAACAAAATAAGAAAATCATTCAATAAGATTTGTTAATTTTCGAGTGCATATCCGAAGTCGAAAAAATTAAACTATCAGGAAAGGTGCTGTTGAAAAAAATCCATGTATTTTACTGTCCTAAAGAGTGTTGACGGACAAGAATAAAAAAATAAAAACACAACATTTAAATTCGATAAATTCATCACTCCGCTCAAAATCTAAAATCTTATAAATTCCTAACAAAAAAAAATAATTTGCAAACTCTTGTGATTTTAACAAAATTAATGAATATATGCAGGCTAAGGTTAGGTGAGTTACCCTCATTAATATTGCGAGAATATCACACTGTTGATATTAATTGCAGAGAATATCAGTGACCTAATGGCACACATCTTAAGATACCTGTACGAGACCTGCACAACCTTTTTCCAAAAAAAAAAAATCATACCACTCGCTACGATGCATAAAAGTTGCTCCTGTAAAGCGTAAACATCACTTTTTGGTTGCGCACTGCAGTGCCGTTGACATGTGTGGGCAAGTATAGTGTGTGCGCAGTACCGCCTACAATCACAATCACACTCACACTAATCATCATTGACGATTAACAAAAATGCCACTGAGTGATTTGAAACGCTATTTTAACGGTTCAAAATTCCTTATTATTTTATCTTAAGTCAAGTATAAAATTTCATAAACATAGTTTATTTTAAACTTGTTTATAATTATAGCTATACCTACCAACGTGGAAATTGTATGGTCTAATGAAGTTATTTTCCATTATTTGATGCTAATGAAACTTAAATATTTTTAATGATTATTCATATTTTTTTTATATTATTTTATTCTAGGTGTATTAATGAAATTATGGAAATAAAATTATGAAAATATTACTCAATTTTATCCAAATTATTCTTATGTGTACATAAACAGTTTTACAAAGCTTGTCACAACAAAACATGTATTTATTCCTTGTTTTTTGTTAAAATATTCACCTGAAACACGCAGACACGAATATAATATTATATTATCTAAATATACAATTGAAATGTACCCACTTATATGCTTATATTATATAAAATAAATACTTTAATATTTTTAAGTAATTAAATAATGATTATTGCCTTTATTAGTGATAAAAAATAAGGAATAACTAAATTCATGTTTTGTTGTGATAAACCGTAGAGAAATAATTTCTTTACGCAATAATTCGCCATGGAAACAAATAAAATTAACATTTTCAAAATCCTGGAAAATTTCTTTATTCTTACTTACACAAAAAAACGAAAAAATCTTAAACATTTAAATATTTCTGAATAACTTTTGAAGGTCGAAAAAAAATAATTATAATAAAAAGGTGCATTATTATCTTCCTAAAATCATTAATTCAACAACGTACTTTTAGGAATTTACCGACAGTTAGTGCTATCTAGCGTCGACTTCTATATGTTTTATTAAATCGTGCTAAGAACAGTAATCGTATTTTACGATGTCCTTCTCTCATAGGTATATGACCACTAGATCGAGCTAGTAAATTGTCATAAGCACTTTTTCCTGCCACTATAACACATCGTTCGACTTGCAACCATTCTAGGTATATTAGTCGTATCCGCATAATGTTGTGTTCGTCTTACACACATACAATTTCACAACGCGTAGGGAAGAACTAAATTTACAAGTAACTTTGGTATGCCCAACCCTGCAACGAGGAATATTTTAAAAATTTGATATAAATTTATAATATATAATATATAATTATATATATAATATTATATATATATAATTTATAATATATATTGCTGTATTGGTTTTAGTTATTATATTATATTTACTATTATTATAACTCGTCCAGTGTTATGTCCAGACCGTTACGATTCCACAAAATCAGGGGTCCAAATTTATATCGTAATGCCGACTTAAATGTTAAATGTTAAGGGGTATCAATAACGACCGTTTCCGAGGAGTTCAATATTTTTTTAACGAAATTCTATATGACGAATGGCCACACTGATTATTAATTGTATTTTAGTAATCCATTACCAGGATAACTTCAATATCAACTGGACGAGTTATAGTTATATCACGACTTAATTGTTCTAGATTTTAAAATCATTTTTATGGAGATTAGAGGTGATATTTTTAGAACAATAAGAAACCATTAAAAAATATAATGTTATAATTTAATAGATATCTATAATATAAACATAAAATAATGTGAATCAATTGGAGCACTTTGGAACCGTGGTAAGTTGTACCTAACTATTACTTAACTACTTACCTAAGTAATATTTACTTATAAATTATAATTAAAATTGTACCTGTTTATTAAATGCTATTATAGCCTATAGTGTATAAGTACACACAATACACGTATGAACAAAATTATGTACATATATAATATAATATTATGGAATAATAGGTACATCACACCCTTCATATTTCTCATTTCTTTTATAAAGATATAATTGCATAATATATAAAACTTGGGTAATGCTGGATAGGCTAAGTAACGGCTCACTGAATTTTAGAACTTTTACTTGTCCAAAACCCCTTAAATCGGGTTAGAATAAGTCAGTTGAATACAATAATGCAATTAAGTACATCTATGGTAAAAACTTATTCATAATATTATGTCAATATTATTTTACACATGTGTCATATTATGTATGTAGACGTAAGCTCGTATACCTAGTATAATCTTTTTATATATTGTATAAATGTTTCATATATGATCTTATATTACGGTTAATAGTGGACCATAAAAAGCTCAAAAAAGAGTCAAAATATTTTCAAAATTGTATGGTGTATAGAAAATGCTAATATAAACATTTTTGAAATGTGAAATTTTTAAGTAACTACAGTTATTCATTTTTGAATTACAACAAAATAAGAAAATCGCTACATGAGAAATCAAGTGAATATCCACAATGTAAAAATATGAACTTCAAACGCTCATAAAAATTTAATTTGACTTGGTATTAGATATTTTTTTTTTTGATAAACTTAGGCAAACTTATGAAAAATCATGTGTTACATTTTCAAATCTTAGATTTAAAAAAGAAATTTTTTTATGAATTTCTAACTCAAAATAATTTGAACATTTTCGTGATTTTTACGTATTTTGTCAATATTTGAACTTTAAAGGCTTATAAAAAAAATTTGTGACAGATTTTTAATATTTTTCATATATTATTGTAACAATATATTAGGAGCCTTGTATTAAATTTTCAAGTTTTTTTACCCAACAAATAAAGTTTTATAGAATTCTATAGAAAAAAAACCTAAAAAAATTGGAAAATAAAAATGTCCGTAAACAGCTCAAGATAAATCAAAATATTTTTAAAATGTTATGGTGTATAATAAATGCTAATATAAACATTCAGTCAAAGTTTCATGTATCTACGGTAATTTCTTTTAGGGGTATACCAAAAACTAATATTGATTTTGTCAAAAATTGGTTTTCCGTAAATATTCCCGTGTTTTCCTTAATTTTTCATTTGTTTTTCACGGCGCTTTTAAAAACTACTGGGAAATTTTAACTTATTTGACCCCCCAAAGTACCAACTAGATTAACTTTCCTACAGAAAAAGTACAGTTCTAAGCATTTTTACTGACCTAAAAGGTGATGACAGACACAAAAATAAAAATAAAATTTAAAAAAAAAAAACACACACATCATTGTAAAATCAATACATTCATCGCTCCGCTCAGAATCTAAAACACTGTGGGCTTATATTTTTGAAATTTTTTAGTTACAGAATAACCTACTTACGTGGAACCTAGTTTTAAATTTTCAATCCTTTATTTATAAAAGTTGAGAACATTTTATCAATTTTTAACTATAAAATAATTTTCAAATTTGATGCACTTTAAATGTTTAAAAATAAATTGTACCTATGTATTTTTAATATTTTTCTACTATTATTGTAAAAATATATCAGGAGCTTTGTATAAAGTTTTTGAACTTTTTGACCCAACATACAGAATTTAATTTACATTTATAAAAAAAAAAACTAAAAAAATTGTAAACAGAACAGAATATGTCAGTAAACAGCTCAAAACTGATTAATATTTTGAAAGTTTATCATGTATTGTATATTAAATAAACATTTGATGACAATTTCAAGTACCTACGATTAATAGTTTTTGATTAAACAAAATAAGAAAATCGTTGTATGATAAATCAATTGAATATTCTATGTTGTCAAAAAATTAGAACTTCAAACGCTCATAAAAATTTAATTTGACTTTCCAGTAGGCATTTTTTTTTTGAAAAAGGTAGACAAACTTATGAGAAATCTTTTGTTAAAATTTTAAATCTTAGATTTAAAAATAAAAGTCTTTATGAATTTATAACTAAAAATAATTTACACATCTTTGGGATTTCTACGCCTTTTGTCGAAATTTGAACGCTTATAAAAAAAAATTGCCCATGTATTTTTATTATTTTTTAACTAATATTGTAATTATATATCAAAAGTTTTGTATTACATTTTCAAACTTTAGGACCCAATGAATGAAATTGTGAAAATTGTGAACAAACTAAAAAAACACACATTATTGTAAAATCAAAACATTCATCGCTCGGCTCAGAAACTAAAAACAAATTTTTTGAAATTAATAATTTAACAGATAGGTTATTGCACATTTATTAATTATTATTTATTACTAACAACCAATAACTATAATAGGAGATTTAGATAGAGTCCCTGTTATAGTGCCTATAGTTAATACTTAATAGTTATGAATAGAGAAGGTAATGAAATCAATTGAAATGCCTCAACAGACAACAACTGAAGAAAATTCCCTAAAAATGCTGTTTAAAATAATGCACATATTAGGTATACAAGATACACCATATTTTTTTTAAATATTATTTTAACATTTCTTAAAATTTTAAATATGTTGTTAAAAGTTCACACTAAAGAAGTAATTGGTGAAGTAAATTTAATAACTCTGATTGGGCTTTCATGAGAAACTAACATTTATTTTTATAGGCTCTAACGTTTTACAAAATATTCAACATTTCAACGGACTTGTTCATTTATATCGATAGATTTTTTCTGTATTAAGTGTATGCCGACTTTACCTACACAATATTATATCATTATGAACATTGTGTGCATATAGGTATTATACAACAGTATCGTGGCTTATTTTATGTAAGTTTGCATTTAATTATATTCAAGGCATACAGTAAATATAAATTATATTTTTTGTGTACACTATAACCTACCCATACAATACTTAATTTCATTTATTGTTGAGATGATAACAATAAACATTTGTCATCGATACCCTTTATTCGTCAATTGCCGTAATGTATACGGTATACCTGGGCATCAATAACATTTAACTGGCACTTTATCTGACTATTTTTTTTTTCTCACGATTCCCAATCGATTACTATCTGCATTTGTTAACATTGTAAACGCGTTGTACGAACCTCCCATGTAGGTCCCCGGATATAGGTATACCTATTGGATTCTTTTCCACACAATATTACACAGGTACACGCTCGGGCATTTATAATTAATAAAATACAAAACGTTAAACCACTACGAGGAATATTAACATAATGCCTATAATAGTAGGTAGGTACAAAGTTTTTAGACACTATTTGTTAATTAATTAATTACTGCCGTGTTGTTGGTGACTAGTCATGGATAGATATTTATTTTTGTGCGCTGTTGCGTGGATCGTGATGTTGCTTTTTCCCTTTGTCTTTTACTATTATTATTATTACTATTCAATATATTTCTTATTCTTATATTTTTTTTTTTTATTAAATCTCGATTTTTATCAGTGAACACGCTACACATACACGCCGTGTATTTTCGAGGTGACAATAATTGAATCCCAACGACCACACGCATTGTTCTGCATTCTATTAACGATCGGAAACAGTAGCGCGTACGGAATCGCAACCCTCCCAAGTCATTTGGAAATGCAAATTTCGAAATACCAAAACGGTCGATTGAAATCAGTAGGAAGGCGTGCTAAAGCAAAATAATATGATGATATATAGTGGTGATTAGAATATATTTTGACGTACCTATTGTAATATGATAAGGTTTCTGTTTTTTTTTAAGCGTTTACAATTTTTGAAATTTAATATGTATACATTACCTATCTAACTAGCTATGACTATATGATATAATTTTAGTAGATAGTCTAACTGCAAAAAACTCTTGTTATTTAACGCGAGTTTATTATATTTATAGACTATTAGTTAAAAATTGAATAAAAAAATTTCAAATTTGGTCATGGTTATATAGGTAAGTAGCCAGATATATACAGAGTTAGTTTATTGCATTTATATATATTGTAAATATGTAATACTATTTATATGCAACAAAGAGTGGATTTTCGGTAAAAAAAAAATGTTAGAAGATAGGTACCTATTATAAGTTTAAATGTAATTGGATACGATAACTGTGCTAAACCTTAAATACAAATTCATTAAATATATAGGCATATGTGTTTACTTTTTTTAATGATTATTAATAATACCATGTCAGTATGTCTATATATGCATAGGTATATATTATAATTATGTACATAATTTTTTGGTGTAAATTGAACACACATTTTTAATTCATAGTAAATACACCAATAACTAATTAGGTAAGTATATGTATGTATATTATATAGTATGTATTATGTAGATATTAATTAATAATTATAAAAAAATAACATACAAATAAACACGTTGTAATACATATATATTATTATAGTCTATTAACTTAAACTCTATCTAATTTAGATGCGTAAATTTAAAAACCTAATAATAGTTTCAAAAAGTTATAAAATTAAAGCCACAATTAATTAGACTATTTTTTGTACAGAATAGTAGAACACGCTTATAAATTTGTCAAAAATATCATTACAAGTTAAAATGTTGAAATAGGTATAGGTATTGTTTATTATATAAGTCTGTCAAACAATTTAATGCTGAAATCTGAATACATGTGTTTTAAAAAGTACAAGTAGATAGGTTTATATTATGTATTATTATGTACCTAACTTACACATATTAATGTGAGATAATGATAACCAATTTCTATGCAAATTAGTATCGAGCTTATAAATATAAATATAAATATAATATATTTACTTACATAAGAAAATAAAAATGTAATTTTAAACCTATAGGATTTGGTATTTTAATGCTCGTAATCGTCATTCTATGTTAAACTGTGGTTTTTATCCTAATAAAATAATAAAATAATGACTAAACATTTTGCTAATGACGTCGGAATAAACTGAGGAACAAAGGTCTGGGAAACTGTATACTTATCTAACAAAAATATCTGTTTTTATTGGCCAAGGCGGTGCGCATCATGTTATTTCGGTGCAACATTAAAAAAAAAACTTGTTGGTTATAAGTAAAATGTTAAACGTTTAATATTATGATCGGTGTAGAGCTATGTTGTTTTTTCTCCGTTTTCTTTAATTGTGAACTCTAGTCATGCCCGTTTGTGACTATAAAAATTACCTATTTGTGTCATATATCAACCTCAAAGAAACCCAAACCGACAAACTTACACGTCTAGCTATATACTACACTAACACTCGCGTATTATACATATTTCAAATAATATTATTTATATGTATATTTCTTTTTCTAAGATTTTTCGAGGCATATGCGACCATTATGTTCTTTTTCGGGGTTGATACGAATCTTTATGTTTTTGTTATAATATTAGTAGTATATCAATCTAACGCCGTGCTGTAATAACACGATGATAGCTTACATTCTCGCATTATTTAATACTTATTTTAAAGCATTTTCAATTTACCAACTTGCAGGTATTTCTTTTAAAACTTCAGTAAGTCGAAGGAATGAATTAATTTTAAGATGTCAAAGATTTTTCTCTGAAAATATATTTACAATGACAGTTATAGCTTTTATTTATTTAATTTTACTGCAAAGATATAATATTCGTTAAGTATAAATAATGTGGTTTTATTATATTTTAGTTTTATAAAAATGTTCAATTCCATCTCAACTTCATATTGTAAGAGGTAACTTTAAAATCAACAAATTTAATTTTTATTATACCTAGTTACCTATACTTAATTATTTTATTTACTTTTTGCAACTCGTACAAAGTATTAAGTTTTAAGTTTATAATGCCAATAACCGCCTAGTACATTATAAATTATATACTTAAATTTGAGGTATGAAGTAAATAATATTATAATTTATTAAACATTTTTTTGTTTTCACGTATTGCATGCATTAATATTCGATCAATCGGACAACAAATGAGCAGTATAAACGCATTATTATTGTTCTTTAAATTCCTTTATAACATGCAGACATGTCATGCTTGTATATAAATTGGGGTATCGGTGGTATATTAGAGGCGGGTTCCCTAGATAGATACAATATAATATTTTTATAGTAATGTAATAATAATATGTTAGGAATATATTATATTGTAATTTTTTTCCAAGTTGAAATATTAATGAAAACATATTCGAAATTCCTTCCAGTGATGGTGGACATATCAAGCCGATCGGTGTACCTAACGTTCAGAGAAATGTGTGTTTATACATGTGACAAGTCCAAGGGAATCACCCCCGTTCGTATGTATATACACGATCAGGTTCGATTATTTGATGCTCGAATACTTTGTCATTGTTTAAAAACTCCGTGAACATCATTAGTTTCACGAAATGGCATTAAAAAAAAAGTCGTCCCGTAGACACACGGTGATAATAATAAATGACCTGTACCTGCCCGCTTACACATTAATTTACATACAAAACTGTCCGATGTCGTTTACGTGCATCTGTGTTGGATTCTGTTTACGGTATTCCGTATATTATATTCTTGATCACTGCCAGCTAGAGAATACGGTTGTTTGTTGTACTTCTCAATGCTATGGGTAGATATATACGATATACCTATATGCATATCAAACAAGTATATATTGTGGTAAAGTCGTTAAATATTTTTTGAGTTCACATACTTTAATTAGTTTAGTGAAACCCTAACAAGCAACAACAGTAGGCTACCTATATAAACCTCTACAACACCTGTATATTTGTATTATTTTTAAGACTATAATATATTTTAATAATAAGAATATAATATAAGGCCTTACATTGTAATCAAATCTAATTGATTATTCATTGCGTTGCATTCACTTACTAATTAAATTAATAACATCCATTTATATTATCATTTTAAGTTATTAGTACATATAGGTACATTAGCTACTTGTATAAAGCTATACGTTTCCTAAGTCCTAACCTATAATTTTATCATTGCCCATTAAAACTAATAATGGTTTTGCCATTAAAACGATATACATAGTATTAAAATATAATTTAGTATAGATACTATGCAACTGATAATACTATGATTAGATATCGGAATTATATTATTTCACATATTTTTTTTTAGTCTATGCAGTCAAACGCCGGTTCGAAATCTTTATAAATCATGGAATGTGTAATTAATGGCAAAAGTTTTTTTTGTATATTTAAGAATATTTCAAGATAAAAGAATAATTCATATAGGTAATAAAGAATATTAGAGAATATATAGATTAATTTTATAGATTTTTATAGATTTTATGTTGCAGTGGCGTAAATAATATAAATTATAGTGATTGATATATATGTATTATACCTATATACCATCATATATACAATAATCATACCTCATATAGTAATTGTATAGTCTGTAGATAAAGATGAAAAATTTTCTTAATTAAAAATACGGCATTAATCTAATTGAATTAAATTGGTAAAATGTTAACTATACAGTCAGGTTTATGAAAAGTGGCTTCTGATGCGCCACTGGTGCACTGCGATTGTCTGCGAATATTTGTATGATGGTTTCGCAAAGAGTGCATTTCAAAATATTAGATTTAGATATAATTACCCAATACAAATGTATTATAGAATGATTTTGTTGCGAGTTTTGAAACCCCTGTTTTTCGAAGAATAAAAAGATTGGTCATATACTCATATATCACCAGTGGCCACTTTTCATTCTCCCGATTATAAGTTTTTTTTTTTGTAATCTGTGTTATTTTTTATAACACATATACCTACTTGTACTAGTATTTTTTTGTATTTTGTTGTGTTATGTACTTTATTCTTTTGAATATAAAGGCATAATATTTTTAATTTGAGAAAATAATATATTAAAATAAAAATATTCTTTGCATATTTTATGACGATTTTTTAAAAATATTGGAAGAATATTTTCAACTTTTTAAGAGAATATTAGCATCTTAATTGGCCATTTTAAGAGAATATTATTCCGGCCTCTAATTATGATGAACAGTGTAATACATAATGAACTCGAGATATTTTTTTACATAAAATTCTAAAGACTTAAAAGTGAAGATAAATATTATAATGTATATCTATATATATAAAAATAAGTGTAGATTTTAAATACATTTTATAACTCAAGATCCACCAAACCGATTTTGATAAAAATTTCAGGGCATATCAAGATTGATAGTTTCTGTGAAGTTTTTACGCTGTGGGATAAGTGGTTCCGGAGTTATTGTCTCTTAAGTGCACACCTGGTTACATGGCCAAAATAACAACAAAATGTATGAAAAATGAAAAAAACCATAATATCTCGAAAACGGCTGCTCCAATCGCAAAAATACTCCACCCCATCAACCCCCCCCCCCTACGCAGTGTTTTTATTTTGAAAATCCTATGTCACTATTTCCCTTGGTCATGGCATCATGTGTGGGTGACTAGACCAATTTCGCTAATTATTTTTTTGTTGTGTTCGTAATTTTCAGGGCGACGTTCATATGAAAAAAAATTTAAAGATAACCCACCAGAAAAGTATGAAATCTCGATGTCAAAAATACAAATGTGACACCATCTGTCCAGAAAAAAATAAACTAAATAATAAAAAATTTAGCTTATTGTTGCAGATTACAATAATAATAGTGTGTTGGTTTCTATTGGTTAATCGGACATGTTAGTTGATTTTTATTATTATTTTTTGTCAGTCAATATCTATATTTATAAAAATAAGTGTACATTTTGAATACATTTTATAACTCAAGATCCACCAAACCGATTTCGATAAAAATTTCAGGGTATATTAAGATTGATATTTAGATAATTTCTGTGAAGTTTATACGCTGTGCGATAAGTGGTTCCGGAGTAATTGTCTCTTAAATGCACAATTGTGACATGACGAAAAACAACAACAAAATGTATGAAAAATTAAAATAATATTATTTAAATATTATTGAGTGTTTCATATAATTACTAAGGAAACCAAAAAATAAATAAATAATAAAAATAAAAAAAGGAGGGGTTCTTGAATGGTTTAGAATGTTTAGATTTACAATTGGACCAGGTGGGCCTACCTGGGTATGTGCTCAAACACATCTGGATTTTGAGTTTTACGATTGACACTTTTGTTTTTAAACCGTTGCTATTGGTTATAAGATAAATAATTAGTAGAAATTAGTATTTATTATTTTATTGGTTGCCAACGGCTAATCGGGTACATCAGGTACAAGCATGTATCAAATCGAATTTTTACACATATAGCCGCTCATCGGCGTTGTCCGCGATCCGGCTACCAGAGTGGCTGAGTTGCACTTACTGCAGCGAGTTACACACAAAAGGAGTTGAAAACTCACAATTTGTTTAAGAGTTGTCATATTTTACGGGCAATAAAATAATAAAAAAAAAAGAAAGAAGGTAAATAATAAACATCTGATTTAAGAATTTCATTTAGAGAAAGCAAAACTACACACGAGCGAAGCCGGGTTATTCAGTTAGTTTTTTTATATAAATAATATGTCTTTTTTAACGTTTATTTCAGATGATACGTAGTGCATGGGTAATTATACGATATCGTATATTGTACCTAAGTGGTCTACAGTCAACACATCGTGTTCTTATAGGACTTATAACAACGCAGTTGAAAATAACAATGTTGCAAGAGCTAGGTGTTTCTGGTAGATTTTCTATTATTAACGACCTAATCGAAGAGCAAAAAAAAAATAAACACGTAATGATATCATGATGCGAGCGATTTAAAGCCAAATATTAAATATTATGAACGACAATAGAAAAAAAGCGGCGGGGCGTTTGCTTAGTCACTTAGGATTGAGGGCCTCGGCAGGTATTCTTGTCATCACTAATTTCTAATTATCGGTTCATTGACTAGCCGTCAAAACGTTGCTATGGGCGGTCTATTGTGTGATACTGTGAATCCTATAGTAAAATTATTGACCTGGCATATTTTTATTTTTCAAGCCGGATCGTCCCACGCTCAATTAACACTCAATGAATATACGTTAATAAAAAATTAATAATAATAATAAACAATGTTACATCTATAATAGTAAAAGTGCCTGTTTACAATGTTCCATCTTAAATGACAAGTAATTATAATGTGAGAATGTACAGGTATTGATTATGTCGGCTTTGCTGGGTGGATTTATAATAGGTATAGGTATAGGCACCACATAATAGTATTTAATTATTTTACCAAATATTACAGGTTGGCTGGTTATCTGCAGATTTATATAATTTAATAATTGATGGACAAATTGATGCAGTTTAGTAAAACAAAAATAGTGGGCATAGCCTATTCAACAGTCGATTGACATTTCACAAACATTTGTGAAAAACACATAGGTTTTAGGTACCTAAGAAGCAGAAATAATACGATCAGTGATTTTATCAAAAGCGTCTAACAATATAAGTAAAAAAAAGAAAATCGTTTGTAAATTAAAAGGTATGATAATGTCATCTACATTATATGTATAATACTATGTACATAGACATTTTAACTAAACATTTATCGTAATTTTTATTAAAACTGTTATATTTTTTGTTTTCGGGTCTTCATTATTTTATTCCATTAGCTTATGTTTTAAAACATTATAGATTAACTAAAATATTAGAATATAATATAGATATTGTCATATATTTTTCAAAAAACAAATTAAAAATATTTTCAGAATATCAACAATTTATATTTTGTAATATATTTATATATTATATAGGTACCTATAGTGACATATAGATTTTTTAAGGAAGACGTCACCACTCATACACCCACAAACACATGCACATTGCACAGGCACACCCATATTACACATACATATACAATATACATCTATACCTGATCTATATTATATAATATAATAACATGGTTTATAAAATAAATATATTTATCATATTGGAATCTATTGTAAACTATGTAAATAGGTACCTGTAACAATAATATTTAACTTATCAGGTAATAATATAAATAATTACCTACCTATTATTTAACATTAAATTAAAATTTCACATTTGAGATGAAATAACATTATCTCAGTATTATAGTAAATATTATTAATAATAATAACAACAGTTATTATAATAATAGTAAATACCTACACGCTACAGTGGTAATAAAATTAAGAAAACTTTTACAACATAGCAAACTAGATATGCCATGTTTCTGAAACACCCCCTAAGTTACGTCAAATAATTACTATAATAATGGCTATTATAATATCTAACATTACATACCTACGATATACCTAGGTACTAATTAGTAATTACTATTAATCAACAATTAATATCACTTCAATATTTTATGTACTATTAGATTATTACAGAGTAATGTGATAGTTTAAATATAAAACTGAATTATATCATTATTATAAATCAAACTGAACATTTTTGACTTTCGATTTCTTTTCAGAGGTAAGTATATAATTTATTCCATATGTGTCTAAATCAATGTATTTTTGTATATATGTATTAAGTTTTGGCCGTATGGGATCATAATCTCGACCAGACGGACGCATGTAATAAAATGTCTGTCAAGTTATAAATGTTTTAAATCGGTATAGCTTTATTTCTTAATTCATCATGATATATATAAAATTATTAAAACCGTATAATATAATATTAGAATATCAGTGATATAGATTTAAAATTGTATAAAGTTTCATCTGCAGTGCGCTGCGTACAACCGTAACAGTTTATGAATAATGTATCTGTGAAATTATTACCCTTAACTCTTGTCACTTAGTCCAATTGATTTATGGTCGGGTGTACATGTGTGTAGTGGGTGTATATATTTATCATAGCATGCGAAGTTTCTCGATAAAGTTAGTTAGATTATACATTATATTTTGTATGTATTAAAATAGATTCGCATGGATTTGTATTGCAAAACACTAACACATGTAGCCCGTGTATCATAACACAGAGTGATTGACCGCAAGCATATCATGTTTATATCCCATGCCTTTTATCATTTAATAATGCATTATATATTATTTTTAATTCTTGTTTTTGAAAATTGTCATCATAATATTTTGATTTATAGTTAGATATAGGTACCTATAATACCTACATTATACATCAACATTTTCAAAACATTCATATCCTTAACAATTTATAATATAAAAAGGTGGTTCACATTACGAAAAAAAAGTTTGAATAGTATGCAGGGTAGGTATTCTTTAAATAGTGTAAATATTCTAAATATTTAAGAATGTGCCCTTAAGTTAGTAAAGGTACATACTAAAAATTCCAAAAACCCTATTTTGAATTAGGTAATATTTATTATCAGATAATCAAATTCATATACGCTTGATAAAACACACTTATTATACGATTGTCGTTGGTATGCTTATACAATATTATAATATTTATAATATATTATGGTAGTGATTGAAGAAATTATATGTCTCTCATAATTCGTATAAACGTTTGCATGTGTGCCTACGATGACGCATACGACGATATAGTATAATATACATATTTATACAGGCGCGATTCATAAAATATTTATAATCCAACGCTATGCATAGTCACTATATATATTTAGGATATGAATATGCTACAGACTCGGGAGTCATGGTTCCAACACCCGAATAATTTAAAACTTACTTATTTTTGAATAAGTGTATAGCCGAGATCATAGAATGTACATAGCATGAAATGTGGAAACCATATGCCCCTATAGTAAGGACAGTAGCGGATTAAACGGTCTTAACGGCTAGGTTAAAAACTATGTCATAAGTTTGTTTCTGATACAGTTTTGTACGATGCCCCTCTTATGGATTTGTCAACTTTATTTAAACCCTTAATTTCATCACTAAGCTACTCCTATAGGAAGTAGAGGCCCCCTTAAAGATAGAAAATATTAAATTATTAAATATAGTAATTCTATTATGAAGAGTCTGATATTTAGATGTCTAGAAGCTAATGAATAAAAAAAATTAAAATAATGATAATTGTTTTACTACTTACAAATGTATTTAAAACTAGAAAATTGTAATACTGTATGGGTACCTACTTAAAAAGTTAAAAATGAACTCGCCAATAATTTGTTTGATGACAGATAATAATTTCTCAGATATTGTTTTTTTAATGTAATGATAAAAATGACTTTAACGTACAAGTCTAAATGCGCCACTGGTATAGTGGTATATTATACGGTAGATATATTATATATTATACCTATATACCTACGTAAGTAAATATACGAAGAGGAAATAGATCGGGTTGTACGATACGTTTTGAGTCTGCAGCGTGTGTAAATAGTCGTATATTTTATTATTGTTAAACAGATAGATAGGTATACCTCTGTATATCGGTACGACTTACCTAAGAATATATTATTATTATTATTATTATTATTATAACCTATTTCGCGTCGTGCGTCCGATTGTCGAGAGAAAACATACACACACTGCAGCGCACACGTAACTCGGTGACCGGAAACGGTCTGGAGTCGGCGTGCGATGAAAAGCGCCACGCGATGACGTATATATACGGACCGAATAATAATAATAATAGTAATGGCTCGTATTATATTATTAATTTTTTTTTATGATAATAATATTCGCGTATTATAATATTTAACATTATAATTTATATCGTACCAGGCGGGGGTCGGCGGCCTTTTAGCCGAAATTCGCGGTGCTGCGGTTGGCGGGTACGAAAACAACACACAGCGCGACGAAACACGACAGCATAATAATAACAGGCAATGGCGGCGAGTGCATTATTGTTGTTATTATTATTATTATTATATTGTACTCCGCTGAGTGTACGTATCGTATGTGTATATACCTAGCCAAGTACAACAACGATAGTGACATATTATTATCATTATTATACGTGCGTTGTGTGGCGCGCAGGAAAATACTCTGTGCGCCGGGAAAACGTCGCCGCCGCCGCCGCCGTCTTCGTCGTCGTCGGTACGCATTATTATTATTATTATTATTATTATTATTATCATGCGGGCCGCTGGTCAAAGAGCCGCCGCCGCCGACCGGTTAAAAGCTTGACGGCGGACAAAAGGGTCCGTCATGCGTGATCGTCGCTGATAATGAAAGTTTTCTGCCATGCCGCGCGGAACAATCGGAATCGCTGCAGCGGGCGGTACACATAATGTTATATATATATATATATATTATAAACATATTATTATGTATTGTAATGTGAAGTTTGAACGACAACGCCGCGCGAACGGCACACAATGCCCGCGTTTAATTAACGTCGCGACTACGACGAATATACGACGACGACGACGACGAAATAATATTAATATTATTACTATTATTGTGTTGTGTACGCGACGCGAAAGGGATCCTCTCTATTGTAAATATGTACACTACCTGTGTGAGTGTGTGTACGCGCGAGCTTTTGTGCGTCACACATTGTGCGCCAGATTCGGCGAGAGGTCGGGAGTTTGAATATATAGAGGTACCCCCGTCGAGGTCCGGCGTGACATTTTTTCTGACTTTATTATTGGCAGGTACTGTTCTACCCGTGTCGATTTTCGCGTTTTTGAAAAAAAATGAATAACTCTAGCTTTTATTGTTGCGTTTTTGCAAAAATCTAATTTTATACCATTTTTTTTTTATTTTAGGCTTCTATTTGGAGTGTATAGTAGTGATCCGTTTAAGTGTTTAACTAACGGAGACACTCATCGTGTTATAAATCAATAACGTTTTCGAAAATAATTATTTTCATGATTTTCAAGTCGTTACAAAATAACATTTTTGAAAAAACAATTATTTTTTATCGTCATCATTTTTTTTTAGTTTTTACTTGGGTATCTTAAATGACAACATACATTTTTCATTTCATATCTTGCAGCAGAATACCTACTATTCGGAGTATGTATTACCATTTATACAAATCAAATTTCAGACAATTAGTTTATTAGTTGCAACTTGTAACTATTTAAAGTTAGAGAATAGGACCAATATTTAACGGGGGTAAGGCTATACGCCATTCCACTCCGCTCATCGTAACTTTAAATACTTATAAATTGACATAACTCATAAGCTACTCGTCCAAAATTCGACTTATATTTATCGAAGAACATCGGAGAAAATATTCTGTTTTGAATAAGAAATTAAAAATACATGTTGTCATTAAAAACAGTAAAACAATATGATGACAATAAAAAAATTATTATTTTGGGAACAAATTTGTTTTTAACAACTTAAAATTATGTAAAAAAATAGTAAATAGTTTTTAAAATAATGATTGTCTTACGTTAAATAGATAAGCCAGTCTTTCCTTAATTATTAGTTTATATATAAATTATTAATAATTAGTTTTATGTTCGATTAAATATTGGTAGTTAGTATATTATTGTAAACGTCAAAATATTTCTTCTTAATACTTCATGTTTCACAGAATTGTAAATTGAAAACAAATTTACATAATGGTTGCCGTTTTTGTAAAATAATCATTGAGATGAAAAATTATTTAGGATTTGATTTAAATCTGATATATATATCCGTTCACCTAAAAAATGCAAATATATAAGTACAATATAATATGACGACCACATCCGGGCTCTGTATATACCGTTTGCTCACAAAAACCTGATACACTCTGTAACTCAGTTACTTATATTACCCTGCAGTACCTATACTATATGCATATTTTTGAATTCTATTTGTGGGCCACGAGACTAATGGGTAGCTGTTTGTTATACTTTATACGTTTTGTTATTATGCTCGAAGAAAAACCACTCAATTGGTGTGGACCGATCCGTTTTACTACCAAACTTTGTATAATAAATATAAACTCTCTGGTGACTGGTAGGTACACACTATATTACAAGGCTTAACAGGTATAGCTGAAATTACTACCTAATTATGTATAGTAACTTTTGTTCTTATCGATATAATAACATTTTTTAAGTTTAAATTGTATATGTATTAGTGTCGAGTATAACTGCGATGCAATAGCAATCTGGTATAATCACATAATTTATATTACGCGTAAAAAATGTAAGGTCACCTGTAAAATATTTTTGAATACACCTCACACAATATTATAATATAAACATTTCCCTGGTTTTTAGAATCTATTTAAATTTTTTTTTTTTCAGGATTAAGTTTCCGTCGGTAATTGTATATATGTGCAATATATGATGTATATATGACGACATATATAATGGATGCAAACTTCTGAGGATGTTCGCAGGCTACCTACGTTCTATAAATCCAATCAAGAAGTTATCCATTAAATTAATTAATACTAGAACACTGTACTGCTGATAAATATAAACAAAAGTGGTGACTTGATGTTGATAGAATATGGATGCTGACAATTGGAATCATGAATTATTAAATTTAATAGAAACCTGTAGTAAGACAATTCGACTGAATAGAAAAAAGGTTTACGCTGTCCTAATTTTGATCTCCGTATCAGATATGTGTATGTGTATCATTAAATATTATTTACGATGTCTATGAACTTTGATCAAGATTACAGGTGTCATTGAATTATGATTTAAAATACTTTGTTTTCACTTTAACTGAACAGTGAACAACCGCAGCAGCTTACTTTAGTGGGCATACACTCGTAATCAAAATGTAAATAATTTGGGCTACATATATATTTATATTACTTTAATATGTAAGTATATTTAGATATGATCTAGTGATTTTAAATTATTATTGTAATCGTATTCTCCACCGTAGAATCTATTGTTATAAAATAGGCGACGACAATTTGTTTTTCGAATTTCAATCTATCATAGGTGTGTGCGTCTATGGAATTTAGAAATAAAATAGGAACCTTCTATAAAACGTGTAATAATATATTCGTCCCAAAGAAAATTATTAATACTTTTTGCGTGACATAACTGTATAACATTATATAATGGTATGTTAGTCGTGTTGCCTTTGTTTTAATCGGTATTAATTTATTAATATTACACGGCTACAACGTGTTTCTCTCTGCTAATGTGAAAATATAATTTTAAGAATTCAAGTGTAAAAATTCGCTGTTTTTGTGTAGTGGCATTCATTCATATTAAGTCTTCGTGAAGTTAGTTAATATAAACGGCCAGTGGGAATCCTGTACGGAAAAAAAAAATTGTCGACCGCCGGTAACCATATTTTTTTTCAAAGATTATAACTTTTAAGTGTCTAATTAGAAAAATGTCTGACGATAAAATATACTATAATATATTATATATATTTTTTTCTGTATAAAATATGTTTCGTTATAATATATATAATAAATGTCCAGCTCGCATCATAAATATCGAGGCGGCGTTCGGTAAAATGTGCGTGATTTTTTTTTTTTTTCATACGTATACCTATCTAATTTTTTGCGCCACCAGTTTGTCGTTTATTAGACACGTTGATTGATGGACCCCGATGTCGGGAATCACGTCTCGCATCACAATGGAAAAAACAACCGCGTCCGTTGGCAATAAATAGTATTTATATAATCATTTCGTATGTTTTTATGAGTCCTAACAATATTTCATACGCGCGTTCTTGTCGAGACGGGTCGGCGGAGTTGCCAAAAACGGAACTATGCGGACAGGTTATAAGCTTAAAACACACTATACACAGCAGCCTTCATCGGCATAAAACGCACTGCAAAGACGAAATCTATTATGATTTTGAGAAAAAAATATCGTCTTCGGTGTTCCGATTATATACTTTGACGTTTTTTCCCTTCTACTTTTTTATTTCATATTTTCTAACACAAAAAATTGATTTTTTAAGAACGCATTGTCTCAGAATTAAAAGTTTTAAAAACTTGTACGAAATATAAATTGGATTAACTGCAGAACCCTCCATAAATGTATCGTTTATTTGTTTTTCGTTATTATACTCGTATACAATTTAAAGGACATAAATCTGGTATACATTACAAACATTTTTTAGTCTTTACATTGCTCAAAAATTGCAGCATCTACTTATATACATTATAATTTTTATTACATCATATTATTAATCGTTTTAGAACAATAAAGATTATGCTGCATTAATGTTTATTGAATAGTTTGGTAAAATATATTAAAATATATTACCCTTTTATTTGCACCAATACAATTAAAGTCGTTATATTATCATAATAATATCTTTAAAAAGTTATAGGTACCTACTGAAATAATTTTAGTTACGATTTAAAAAAAATAATTTTCATAATGTGTAAAACATCCAATGAAACTGTTACACGAATAATGGTAAACATAGTATGATAAATGGTAATGTAGGTATGTTTTAGGAGAGCTGCTGCAGAAAATCTTTGTCTTATATACATATTAAATTATCTTTAGTCAAAAATTGTCGCTACAATTAATTTATAAGTAGGTACATGAAAAATATTCTTATTAGGTACTCTTTATCATTTAACCTATACATATATACTTACGTTTTTAATTGACCACGATAATTTATTATATTTACTTGATAACTGCATTGATATAATGATATTATACCGCACTCTGCTACTGCAGCAGTCCACCGCATATTTGTAGGGCCTCCATGAATGGACGGACAGTAAAATTGTGCTCTTTTTCACCGTCATCATAATATATTGAGTTAAAAGAAGAAAAAACTTCACGACCCGAGTGAATACAATCAAAACGAACGGAACTCGACAACCTGCGCAAAGACGAAGTCATTCATTAGATATATCGGCTTTCGTGACAGTCGTGATGTGCCTTCGTTTCTGTAAGCTACGCATGCGTGACGTGGACCAATTCATGGACAGCGCACATGTCATGTATGTCACAAGTACCGAAGTCGACGGATCTTTTTTTTATTTTTTTATCATTACATTCAATGGGTGAAATTATCGATTGCAATCTGTTTTTCTTTCAGCACGGTAGCCGTTTCTTATATTGTATATTGCAAGCCAGATCGATGCATACCTAATGGTCAGGTCAATGAGAGAAAAGCACGCCATGTACGCGTTTTGTAAACTTGCGGCGCACGAGGGGAAAATTAAAAAAAAAAAATCTAAATACACGTCAATTGAGATTATACATTTGATATTTATTTTCAAAACGCTCTGAACCGGCACTTCTGCAGCACTTGATATACCTATTATGTTATCGAAATTATTGGACGTCATGACGTTATAACATAGTGTTTCTCGCCTAAATATAGGTATTACCGAAATCGCTGTAAAAACATATTTATTTATTAATAGTATTGTAATCAGTTATTCATATTTTTACTTTTTGTTCATTATTTGTTATTACTTTTATTTTTGTTTTTTATATATTGCCATTGGTTTTTTGTACCATTGTATTGTTTGGCGTTTGCTTACGTAATTACTAAGTTATTTTGTTTAATTGTATTATTAAAATATTGTATTGTACTATTGGGCTCCAGCCCGTTCATAAATAAATAAATAAATGATTACGATATTATAATATGTTTACATCAATATATGTTAGCCGTTAGGTCTGTGGGTGATAAGATATAATTCCATAGGTAAGACAATTTATTGTTCCAATAGGTCTTGACAATGGTTTTGTTACAAAAACACGCCATCAAAATAATTAACGTTTTGAAATTTATATTTTTTTCTTCATTATAAACCATTGATTATAAATACTAATATTAATTATAATCAATGCTATAACACATCATGCTGTAGGTGTCAAATATTTTCTCGGTAACGTAAACGCAGCAACGACCATTTTTCGGAAATCGATGTACCGGACATTTTTGTATGAACTTGCAAAAATCCAGTACATTTTCTAACGAATTTAAATATTGAAATTAGATTTTTTTTTCCCGTTGCTCATATCATATAATAGTATTTAGGTACCTGTCTATAATATATCGTCGCCATTGTTGCATGTGCCACACAGTCAATATTAATTCTGCAATAATGTATGATATAATATAATATTATTATTATATTGTTTAATTTTCTGTACATAATTTGTTTCCTTTTGTTTTTCCATTAAGTCCCATCACTATTCTTTATTTACTCACCAACAATAGAACACTGCAGACCGTCGTCTAATATAATATAACAAGAATACAACTGAACTGTCGGTTTTACATCACGTAATTTATTCAAAAAAATCTGCAGAAAACAACACGACATATTTGCTAATATTGAACAACTATAGACAGTATAATATGTGACGTAAACATACAATACATCATTACATAATGCGGTAGGTAGTAGGTACTACAGATGATTTATATAATTGATTAACTATATATATATTGGTACAGTGATTGTAATAATCCAGCCATCTCGTTTCTTTTCCCTAACATTAAAATTAGTAAATTACTATAATTGTAATACTATATAATGTTGACTCGATTTAGCTAGAGAATTATAAAGATCTATGATCCAAATTATATGCACTTAAGTTTTCAAAATGTACCGTTCTAGATATACTTACATATAATAATACATTTCAAAGCGTGGTCATACATTTTTTTTAAATTTAAATAAATTATATAACAAAGAAAGGTGGGACATATGTAAAAAACAGACCGCGGGTGTCAACCTCAGTGTCTGTCGCCGTTGTAATAACTTGTTTTTTGAAATTCTGCAGAATTTTTGTATTATACATAAAAAATATATAGGTAATTATATTATTACTTAATAGCTGTATAAAATAGGTAGCAATTTATTATTATTATTATTATTATTATTATTATTAATATCATTACTATTATTGTTTCTATATAATATTTTAAAATCAAAAACATGCTGTTATTTTTAGTTTTAAAAAACAAGACCCAACAAAGCTTTAAGTTACACGGTATAAACCTAAGTTGTGGCTATTCAATATGAAGTAATTGGTGTAATTTTTAACAGTCAAATTAAAAAATTAAGGGTATAATATGAGTATTTACAGAATATACAGGCTATACCATCAATTCAGAGACTGCATATGGGTGATGGTCTCTTGTCTCACTTAATTCATATCGTTGTGCAATAAAAAAATATAGTTTTATTAATTTAAATTTTAACGCAATCATTGAATCCCAAAAATCGATTCATAAATAGTAGAGTTCAGTTTTCTATTAGTCGAATTATTTATTAAATTCGTATGGTTTATAACCAGGCAGTAACAAATCATATAACATATGACTTAGTATAAACATTTAAACAATTATAAATTATCAATATTGACAAACAAGTTAACAAATGGGTTTTTAAAAAAAAATGGGTAGTAAAATAGTATTAATATATCACACATTTTTATTTTTAATTCGGACAGCCGCACCAGACCCCGTCTCCTTCTAAACGATTAAGGATCTCTCATACCTATTACTTAAATCGTTTAGTTGAATGTAAATTGTTGATAAGCCTATAGTTTATGAGTATATATATATACTAAGTAGTACTTTTAAAGTTCTATATAGGCAATAAATATATATAAATTATAATATGTAGGTAGGTATTTTACTGTTAAAACGTATTAAAAATGTAATTTTTTTTATTATAGCTGAAACTAGAAACAGTACCTTAATGTATATAATATAAATAATAATATGTATAATATATTATAATATATTTAAATGGCACGGCATATAGATGTTATAATATACCAATACGTGTTTTTAAAATATATAAGTAATTTATTATTTAACCATTAAGTATATTATATCATATAAACAACATTTTGGATAATAACTGTCACTTGTTTGTTTACATACATGCACTGTACAGCTATATTCATTTTAGAATTCCATCTCGTTCATCTAGAAATCAGTCTCGGTTCAACGTACCTATAAAGTCTACACATAACGCATACCGCATATACGACAACATATTATGGGCACAATCGCCACAATCATATCTTACACCGGATGCTTTGAGCGACGAGCTGCTAATTTAATGTATAAACTATAAATCCTTGGTCATTTTGAAACTACAAAATATATAACGATATATTGATATACTTTATCCTTTCATAGTTATATTATTTTATTAAGCAGATACCTATACTTTTGTTATAAATTAGAATGGATATGTTGTTTATTATAAACACTGTTTTTGTTGCTTCTATTAAAATGTCTAAGGCAGGTATAGTTCCATTATTCTAACGCTCGCGGACTGTGTAAGGAGGGGTAAGGGTCCAGATCCCTCAACTCATGACACCACTGACCACCCCATTAAAATGTCAGCGTTAGAAATTGCTTCATAACAATTTAATTTAGTCTAGCAAATTAAATAATATAATATAATACAGTACCTATATGTTTACAGTTTTCAAACGCTAATAACATGCTTTAAATCTACAAAATAAATAATAATCTATAGGTTAGGTTACGCGAGGTGATAGATAATATTCTTAAATTAAAATTTGATAGTAGGTTGTTAAATGCATTATAGTATTTAAAATAATATAGTAAAATAGATTATTCTGATTTCTAAACGTAATGTAACATTCGTTACAACCTATATACATATATTACACACTAAACACACACTATGTCATTGACAAATACAAAATACATACATTACTCAACACTTTTCGACCAGTTCAAATTATAACTTATGATTAAAATGACACACGGCAGTTAGTTTGACAGTAGCAATCAACAGGAGCGAACTCACCTATATAAACAGCCATCTTAATATTCAGTAAAGTATTATTTTAAATACAATAATTTGTATTATAGATCTATAAACCAAACGTGTCTTATTATTAATAAAATACCTCATACACAGTGCTTTAACTCTAAAGCTTAGGAAAACTTATCCATAAGGAATAGAAAACCTTCTCTGGAAAACTTATAACAACGTAACAAGGTTCCCTCGAACACGTCGCAGAACAATATATAGAATAAAGCCTGAAATTATGCACCACTTGTTGATCTGAATAAAAAATCTCCATCAAACATCTACTGATCGACTATAAGAATGTTTTCATCTTATTGAAGAAAGATCAAAATACAAAATCTCTAATTAAGCTTCTCCAAATGCCTCAATAACGAACTTCTAAACATTACAACTTACTAAAATGTATCAAAGACACTAATTTATACAAAACCATAGCAAAAAATATACATATTTATTTATTTACTTCGATGTCATAAAAAAAAACCGTACAATTTGCTATGTTATGCGTTAGTAAGACTTAAATAAAGTAACATACATGATTATTATAATTTATAAGTAATATAAATTTAATAAAAAGTAATTACACAGGTAGATATAGTATTAGAGGCACGCCCCTTAACAAATTTTGCAGGATATATTATAGGTAGGTACCTACCATTAATGTCGAATATTATATTATATTATATGTGGACCAAATAAAAAAAATCTGAGTATGTCTGTTCTATTAAAATATATTATTTAGGTATATGAACATTATTGTGGCATTTTTAAAGCCGTTTGGACAAATACACTACCCGCACGCACTTATATAGATTATTACATATAATTAATATTTTCTATTTCGAACCCCCGAAAATAGAAAGTGTCCTTACCTATTATAGTTTTATTTTGAACCCCTAAACTTATCTAAAATGTTGCGATTATTTTCTCAATTGGACTAGGAATATTCGATATTTTAAACAGCAAAATAAATAAATATATGCGTTGAATAGAACCTACCATGTGTTGGTAGCTTAAATATTAGAGTGGATTGACCCATTGTCAAACTTTAAGTTAAGATCATTAACTTACTTTGGTTATAAATTTAGGATATTTCAATTTTTAAGCGAGTTTTGAGCATTTTTAACTGCAAAATTTAATATAGGTACTTGTATATAACTTGATTAAAAATTAAAATATCATAAAAAAGCCAGCGTTAAAATACAAAATCTGTATAGATATACAATATCTGATAATGTTTCCAACTTTGATTTGATAAAGGATCAATTCACTCCAATTAACTAAAGCAATAACTAAAAGTTAGGTAGGTCGTAGGTACAATAATATACTTTTACAATAAGTGTGGTTGTGCAGAACGCACATTTTCCATGCTGCAGCGCGTGCGGGTCAGAGAGAAAAAACTGCAAATAGTGCGGTGACACGGCTGACCACGCTCGTGAACTCCAAAATTTTCGAATATTTTCAAATGAATTGTCAAAGGAAAGAATTATGATGCATATGTATTATAATGGATCACCCTGTATACATAAATAAATACAAGACAAGTGTGTACAACTATGGAACACAAAACGTTTACACACACACTTATATAATATAATATACATATTATATATGTTTGCCACATATATATATATATTATGTACACATGCATACGCGTGTTTATGTATATGTATTATATTATATACTTGTACACAGTGCTTATATATATATATATATAACATACTACCTATATACCTATATAAATGTGCACACACACACGCGCGCGCGAGAGCGGCACGCGGACCGCCGGTGCCCCGCCCACCGATACCGATTTAAATAAACGGCCGGGCCAATCTGCGGACCGGATTGGAAAAACGACGGCGGCATTCCCTCGTTCGCCGCGGACGCCCGTCCTCGCACTCCTCGTCGCCGTCGCGCGCGCGGACGGACGGACGGCCGTCTCTCCGCTCCGGGAACGCGCGAGCCGCACAGCATGCGCGTGTGTGGACGTCACAATCATGTGGGTGCCGTCGTCGCTAGGGGTATGGGCGCGTTATACCCACAATGTCGCATGATATAAGTGGTATGGGACGAAAGGGTGCGTGCGCGACTCGGCACTTGAACGCGATAATATTGAACATTATTTATTTTTTAAAAATACGTTTGTCCGGTGTCGACGACTGTCCGTGTATATTATAGTTATTATAATATAATATGTTTAGTGAAAAATAAGACAGACGTCTCTCTGCGTTGTATTATGTATGTGAACGCGCATAATATACCTACCTGAGTACTTAATATGATGAAAAAAAAAACGCCGGTGAATTATATACGTAAATCTATTACGAAGTTTGTCGTTTGAGGATACTTTGTGTCTTAAAACTATAACTCGCTCACTAGAATATTAAAGTACCCATATCGATAAAAACTCAATGATCCGAGCTGCCCTAGAAATATTCTCATCAGTGCAAGTTTGATAATTGTTATGAAGGCGTTACGATATATTATATAGTCGCTCTGATATTTTATTAGCCTACAACGCAAAATCTGTTCCACTGAACGCAAATTTATAAATCGGTTTTCAGGATTTCGAACCGTATTGGTATAATTATGATATACCAATATTGTGTGGTAAGCAAATACTTCGCATTATAGTACAAAACTAAAAAAAGGTTTTGGTAAAAAGGCATAATAATTGGCAGGTTGGACTGTGCGAGACGGATTTTGTGGACGATGACATATTATATGCCTATACGTCGTACAACTATCGCGTTGTATGCAGAATTATTGCAAATCTATATGCGGCGCACGCGATGACAATCGTCACCGATTTCGGCCGTTAAAACTGTGTCCGCGAGTCCGTCCCCCGCGCGCGGTCATAATATTTTGGTGTTGCCAAACACCGACGCGAACAAATGAAGCAATCACCGCGCCGAGTCGGCCTGGTGCGACGACCGCGACGACACGGGGCGGCGGGCGAGGACGAGCGCGCCCGCGACGGTGTGCAGCGGCCGCCGGTCGGGCCTGCACGCGGTCACGCCGCCGCGGAGAACAATGCCGGACCGGGCGCGCGCAAAAATGTAGGTACCCACACATCGATTGGCCATAATTCAATCTCGCGCGGTTTTCCTGCCGAGCCGCGCGCGCGCGCGACAATTTATGGTACACGAGAGAACGCTACATATTTTATATACCTACATACCGCAACGGTATATGCGGCGCAGCAGACACGCGGACGCCATACATTGCGTGTACGCCGTACTTAAGTACACGTTACATTATGGTGTCGGTGAGTGTGCGTGTGTTTGCGCGCGTGTGCGAGTGTGTGACAGATATTACGCACACGTCGCGGAATGTGTACCTATATACATAATATATGATATTATCGTGCGGTGGACATCGCTTTTAAGACTCACTTTGGAGTCTTATGACCGAATGGGGACCTCGAGCATAAGTGCGATATCGGTGGCGGATTTGAGGGGAGGGGACCCCTATAATACTATATTAGATATAGTATACCATGAACGTGAAAAGGGCTTGAGTTTTATAAATATTAATTTCGCCTGGACTTCTGTGTTCCACTACGTCACGTGCAGCAACGAATATGTCTAGCAGATCATACCGTTTACGATATTTGCAGGATGGGATCTTCGGTAATAACTAATAGCTAACGATAAGTCTTATGACTAGGAAATGGTCGCTTTTCTACATCCCACTAACCTAGTGGGATCCTAACATAACCAGAGCGACCATTCTAATAAACTTAAAAACCGTTATAAATGCATTCGAAATTAAAAAAATTAAAAGGTACAAAAACATGTAATTTAAACATTTTTTTTATACATTCAATTTACATAAATGAGTCAAAACAAATTTGTCAATATACACCAGACTACACTGCCGTCCATCATCGTTCAACTCAATTTATATGTTTATAATTCTTTATATATAATTGTGTATTATACTATTATTTAAAGTATTGTTCTGGGCATTGTAAGATAACAATCAAAATGCAAAAGCATTATGTAATATTTTTTGTCAGAGTTTGTATTTATCATCAAGTGCTATTGGCAGTAACGATTTGAAAACAAAGGTCAAATTATTATTAGAATCAAAGTTCACATATATTTGTTCACGCGTATAATATATTTATGATTTATGAATATTATTACGTTTTATCCAAATTGTTCGTACAACGTGCTCCGGTAGTTAAAAGTATTTGCAATGACAAATTTTTTTTAAGCTTGAAAGTGTGAATGTTTGAATATTACTCAAATATGCTTACACATATTAGATATACAGTGCGATTCACCACAAGCAGGTCACCCCTTTTTTCTCTTCAATAAGGCAATGATCTAAATTTGATTTTAACTTTTAAATACCATAATATTTTCAAATTTCCGAGATGAAGGAGTGTCTTGTGTATATACAATCTTTTGTTTTTCAAAAGAAAATTCCCCTCCCCCCTCTTCTTTCCACTGTAAATTATTTAGTGGATAATTTTCCTGAAAATGTTGATTCATCAAAATCAAAATTTGATAGAGTAATTTTTGAGTATTTAAGATAATAGTTCCGTGATAATATATTTGTAAGATAATATGAAGGAGACAATATAGTGAATAAAAATTGTAGTAATTTATTAATTTGTCAATATTTATAATTTTTAAAAATGGACAACTTATATAATTAACTAACTGATTCCGCGCACTTTGTTGCCCGTAAAATATGACAACTATTAAAAGAATTGTGATTGTTTAAGTCATTTTGTGTGTAACTTGCTGCAGTAGGTGCAACTCAGCCACCCTGGTAGGCAATCCGTCTACGTCGGATCGCGGACAACGCCGATGAAAACGGCTGTATGTGCAAAAATTCGATTGCATGCTTGTACCCGATCTGCCCAATTAACCTTTGGCAACCAATAGGAATAATAAATACTTATTTCTAATAATTATTTCTCCTATAACCAATAGCAACGATTTTAAAACCGAAGTGTCCATCGTAAATCCCAAAATCCCTGTTTGAGCACATCCCCGGGTTGAGCCTACCGGGTCCAATTGTGAATCCAAACCATTCAAGTACTCCAATATTTTCTATTTGTATTATTTATTTATTTATTTGGTTTCCATGGTAATTGTGAAACACTCAATATATTTAAATCGATATAATCGATTAATATTCGATATTATCGAATAATATTTTTCACGTTAAAAAAATTAGATTTTTGCAAAATTCACTTTCGTAAGAACCTTCTCCTGGTAGTTACGAACATCTTAAAAAAAAAATTGAGCCAAATCTGTCCAGCCGTTCTCAATTGATAAATTGTTATACATTTTTAGCTCCATTTTTATATACATATAAGATTCTAGATCCAATATTATATCTATTATTATTATTATCTGTTATTTGTAAAACCATTTTTTAAAACATTTGAACTGTTCAATTTTAAAATAGGTAAGTACATAATTTCGAAATAATGATTCACTAAATATTGTGCAGTAAAAATACAGGGAGGCTTCTTATTTGAAAAATAGAAATTTGTATCACCACGACGCCACCTCAGGACAATTTAAGAATTAAAAATATTATGGTCGTTGAGTATATTCAAAATAATTTAAAAATCGGAATTTGAATCAATTCATTATTAAAGGAAAAATAGGGATGAGCATCCTTTGTGAATCACCCTGTATATTGTGTCATCGTGTAAATACGAGTATGCCCAACTTTATTTCCTAATTATATAGTTGTAAATTGTGTTTATTTTGTCCAACCTGTGATAGACTTTCCACATGTTAAATAGTGTTTACAAAAGGGATGGCTAGATAGAATGAAACTTTAAATATTAAAGCATCGGAATATATATATATACCACCTACGTGACAGCGCTAAGGTTATTTGGCTAAATTTTTAAATACACTCATTATCTGATGGGCTAACAACAGATTTGGCACAGAATTTTTTCAGTGCGGCCGTTTATTGTGGTTTGTGTTTTATACATTAGAGAAACAAATATAGATAGTGCACTAGTGTCCAAAACACGTTCATACTTCATTCGTTTATTTATTTTTATACTTTTACGCATAGTTGTAAAAAAAAATGATAACATATCTCTAGACTTTTAGAAATTATTAAGAAAATATAACCTTAATTCAATGAAAATAATTATTTATTTATTCACTAAAATAAGTAATTAAATAGTTATAAAAGTGAATTATGGACATTGTACAATAATATGCATCATCGTAATAATTGATGATTATTATAATCGTTGAATTCTAAAATAATTACAATTACATTGAAGTATTGAACTGTAAAAAGTTTTCAAAGGTAACTTAACTGTTAATGTATATTAGCTCATTAAATGACAATGAAAATAAAAAATATGTATGTATAATAATAGCATAAAACTCATAATAATTTTATTTACCTATATAAGAAAAAATATGAAATAATTTGCCTATACTATACTCCGTAAAAGTGAGGAACAGTTACTGCTTGTTGTGTTTTCGATACATTTATTTTAGTAAGAAACTTAGTTGATCATCAAAACTTTCGATAGCAAAGAATTAATGGTGTATGACAGATGTCGGCCTTAATATTATAAGCTACTATATTATTAGTCGACTACTCGACTGTGTGTGTATAATTAAATGCTCGTGTACACAAATTACAAATATTATGTAATAACTAACAAGTACGTGGAATCGAAAAAAATATTGGCGATTTTCCCGACGATAATGTTGATGAAAATCTGTAAAAGGACTTATTAATATTTTAATAGCCACCTACGTGTAAAACGCCACTTTAACATCGTGTAGAATCTACATTGTAGATTGTTGGTAATGGAGTAAAAAGCAAATAAGATAATATAATATAATATTTTATAAGTTTATAATGTGTAGGTAGGAATAGATATCATATTATTGATACCAATGGTCAAAATGTTATCGGACACAAGATAATATACTAATTGTATGGTAAACATGGGTAAATAATCTTATCTTGTAATCCGTTAGCGAATAGAGGTGGGAGCTAAAACATCTTAAAAATGGCCAATTATCCTTAAACATATTGTGCACCCACAATAAGAAACGTGATAGATAATAATATTATTATACTAATATGTTGATTATGTGTAAAAAAATTAGCTTCAATATAATATATCTATGAAATATATTATTCTTTTTGTAGGTGGTATGAACTTTGACTTGGCATAATCTTGATAACAACTGAAATGATTAAGAATATGCACATGGATATGTACATAGAAATTAAAACTTTGAATTACCTACTCAAAAAATTAAATCACTAATTACGTTTAATACCTACTGACCAAAAACCTTAGATAGATATATATCCTTGATAAAAAAAAAATTGATCAAAATCCATGAAGGTAATAATGTGAAATTGCTTAGGCATTATACTATGTTTTATTAGAATTTCTAAGTTACCATTCTTATATTGACCATATGGTTAAGACTTAAGGTGGACATACGTCTATACTGGCAAACGGAAAAATAGTCATATTGAAAATAATTGGACAAAAATTCGAACATACCTAATAATATATATTAACAGTCTAATTCTTTTCAAGTTTGAAAAATAAAAACGAGAGTAATTTTATGCTATTATATATTTATTTATTAAGTACCTATATAATATTATTATAGAATTTAATTAAAATGCATTTTGTCTCCTGATATTTTAATGGCATATTATACAATTTAGAAATGCTCACGTTCATTATTTTTTACACAAATTTCGTAATGTAAAACCCGCGCTATCATATTATTTGGCCCGTTTTTTTTTTTGAAATTGTTAGTTTTCCAGCTTTCCATCTATATTCTATAATGTCTTATGAACACATACACTTTTTCGTAGAATATTCTTAAATTGATTTCAGAATTAAATTTTCGTTCTCATTTAATAATACGGAGTTATTTATAATTGATTATCATTTATTTTTCTATTTGTATATTACATACTGTTAAATTTAGATACCTTTTGTCTGGGTGCTTTTTTAATGATCATACGAATTTCGAATCAATGTAGATTCATTAATCGATGCTTTAACTCATTAAAATGTCGATAAGCGTCATCAATTGCATTTGTATATACCTACTATATTATGTACTGTTTACATTAGATGTTATAATAAATAACGGTGTAACGGTGCGCCGTCCTTCGTTGTTTAATTTTATATTTAAATAATCAGTGACATATTATGGTAAATTATATAATCAGGTATTAGTATTAGTTTATGTACCTACACTATACAGTAAAGTGTAAACGAACGAATGTGTCAGGTACTTAAGAATCATTTATTTATGCCTCATAATACTCCTGTATTGGACTTTATCCAACTGTTAAACAAGAATAAACGCATTTAATTGTGTATTTTATCTCATTCCAAGTGGATGTTTTTTCCTCGACTCCTGACTGTTGACAGTATCATTATATAGAAAACGTTCAAAACATGACGTTTTTCACCAACCCTCGAATGTAAAATGTAAATTTAGAGCCGAAAATAGAGTACTGTATTATAATATAGCCTACAAAAATATAAGGCGTACGAATCTACAATGTTGGGCAGATGTCAGCCATGTATGTTGAACGTAATTAAATAATTTATAGAACTATATATAGTTACCTACAGAATACCGATTACTGTTTCCTCAAAAACCTAAAACGATTTTAAATGTTTAGATTATATATATTTTGTAAAACGTTGTCGAACCTTGAATGTTTTATTTTTGATACGGTCCGATATCACTAAATATGGGTATTTTAAATTGTTAAAAATCTACATAATAATATCCAAAATACAAAATATATTTTATTCAAATTTATTCTTTTTTTTATAATAATATACTCCAAGGTAAAGTTTATCGACATAGACTCAATATTATGGTCTGTGCGTAGCGTATGATGACTGTCATGATTCTGAGCTGATTCAAGTACTAACTTGATGTTTTAATTGAAAACTAAAAGACTGGAAGGAAAGAAAACCACTGAGAAGCAAATCGAATAAGCCTTTTAATTAAAATTAAAATGTGTTTTTAGTACGTCGTACACTTAACGGTTAGGTACCCAATAACTGCTCTGTTATATTTAAATGTACGTTATAAATAGTTTTCTTTTAACGTGGTGTATCTCATGGAGAGTTCGGTGAACAATAATAATTGGCACCTACTTAAATAAATAAACAAAACTGTTTGTTTACGTTAGGAAAGGGTGAAAGGTTCAAAATGTACAAGATCAAAGCGAAAATAATATTGTTTTATTAAATTTAATAATATATGGTTGTAGTTAGTACTCAGTTGTGACGCGTCCGATTCATGGTTGTGAACCGGCACAAATTTCCGTAAAGAAAGCAAACACAGATTGTCGACTCGTCGAGGTTTTAAATAAAATAAATAGCGAAATATTTAAAATATAGACATACAGTGGTGAATGGATGATACGCTCAGGTGTATATATGGTTGAATTTTTGATATACGTGCATTATATTATATTATGTGGTAGGTACGCGATTCGTTTGTGAAATTTGGCCTACGATTGTCGCATCCCAGTCTCGAACTCGATATCAGACGAAATCCTAGTCGGCGCGGGAAGGGAAAGCTACAAAATGTCCTCTCCGTCGGTTTTTTGAATCACATAGGTTTGGATTAGAAAAAATCACGTTCCTACGGTTTTGTGAAACGCGTGTTTTGGGGAACGAATCGAGCGAAATAATTGCACACTCGCGATGAGAAACCGGTGAAGCCCAAAATCACGGTATCTGCACGCTAGGTATAACACAATATCGTGAGTTTGTCCGTGGATCTCTCTGCACTCTACGTATATCTGTAAACGATAATGCCAATAGTAAAATACGTATACAATAGAGTTGCTACTTGCTATTATGCTATACCGAGACCGCATTTTTCCATAACTAATATGGCGCGAAGAGGGACTATAGTTGGAGAGCTTATATAGACACGAGTACATTATAATATAGAAGATACATATTATACGTTTACAATTTTAATAACATACATAATAAGAAAGCCCATACGGTGTGCGCGCGAATAGCCTCGGGGACTACTGTATAATAATAATAATAATAATAACCGGTGAGCCGTTTGCGTCCAGCAGTCTAGTAAAAAGTACCTTCGGGCTTCGAAGTATCTGGTATAATAGTATATGGAATGCATGGTCAGACGTACACCACGCAGTGGTGCAAACAGGAAAACATTTTGGGGGGGGGGGGGACTCGAGCCCCGAAGAAAAATGTTTCTTCAATTAAATGTACATAATTTTAGATGTATTTGCATTTCTGTCCCAAGTATTGTAACTATACATAGATAGTATATATGGCCTTTATGTGAACAATTAACATATTATATAACATAATATATATCTAACATTGGTAGGTATCAACAAATATTAAATTTATATTCCAATAAAAATATATATCAATGCATTTTTTGTTGTTAAATTTAGCAAACAATATATATTTTAACATAGGTACCCAAATATATATAATATCAAATATAAATTTCAGTTACGGATATATCTTTATATTATAATATTGGTTGACGCAGTCATGAATTTAAATTTCTCAAATTATGTCCATATTTTATAGGCACTTCATGCAGATACAATTTACTGGAGTAGGTATTATCCTTTTTTATTCATTGATTGAAAATATTGCAATAATACTTTTAGGTTCCTATTGCACTGTGTTTAGTTCCACCAAATTAAGTTGTTAATAAGATTTTTTAATATGAAAAATAGTGAATGTATTTTTTTATGCAAACGAAATAAAATAAATATTTAAATAACTAACACCCAACACACGTATACAAAAAAGATTTAAAGAGGGCTTACGAGTGAACAAATTTATAAATTAGTGTAGGTGTTGACATTTTTTTAATCGAAAACATTTCATAAGAGGTTAAAACAAACCTCCACCCCCCCTCCCGAGTTCTTTACCAGGAACGTCATTTCAGTGTTTTCTTAAAGAAGGCAAAACAAAAATTAAATTATTATTTTAAATCCATAAGTGAACTATCTGCCAAATGTTCATTTAGTTAAAATAATAAGTTTATATTACAAAGCCGTTCGCTACGCACGCTCGCCAAAGTTATAACGAAACAAATAACTTTTCGAAAGACTAAGATAGCAGGTACAAAAGTCTAAAAAGTATATAAGTTTATAACTTATAAACCTTTGTCTATACTTGTTAGTCGATTCAGTTAGTAGTTATGAAAAAAAACTTATAATTTAACTGATTTGCAACCAAGAATAATGTTTTGTTAAAAAGAAGCACTCATTTGAATGACAATGAAAAAAAATATGGATTGCTAACTTTTTGTTTCTGTTTTTAATCCTTATATTATATATATATTTGTATAAATAATATAATATATTTACACTTACGGTGTATATCGTATTTTTTACTTATTTAACATACAATAAGATCAACCAATAAAAATATACAAATGCGCGAAAGTCTTTTTATGACAAATGTAATATTACGGACTATGATGGATTAACTATATACAATACGATATTTTGTTATATTGTTGATTCGTATTATATCAAAGTTTTGATGAAATATTTGAGGAAGTACTTTAAATTGAATAAGCAATTTAATACTATGGCTTGATTTAACTATATACTTTTTTTAAGTGACTTAAGCGCTATTCAATTTATTATGAATATTAATATTAATAGTAATGTTATATCTAGCTTATGATAAATTTATTTCATGAAACATTTATCATATTATACTTGCCATAGTTGCACATTACATGGATTTGAAAGCAAGTCAACCGTACCTATACTTGTATAATATTAATGTTTTATTATATTATATTATTTATATTATTTATGTAGATTGCACAATTTGAACTTATCGATGGTTAGAACTTAGAAATACTAAGCCAAAAGTTAAATCTATTTTTATTAAAGTCATGACCTATATAATATAATTTATAAGATTATTTTTCCTTCGATTTGGTGTGGCGGTGAGAAGAAGAACGGTATTCGATAATGATTTTCCGTCAACCCTCACTTTCCATCAGGAAACATATTATAGCGAACACTCCACCGCGCAGGGGTGGAGGGGGCACCCACATGTATGTCCGTACTAAATCATATAACGTGTATACGCAGGTGCCTATAAATCGTAAGTACATATACATGTATATATGTGTACATATTGTGTATATTATGTTAATCGTTGCCGTTGCGTGGACCTCGCCCGTAGACGTCGTTTGTTCTACCTATTTTTCTTTTTCCTTTCGACTCCTCTTTTATCCGCTTTACCTATATAAGTATACAAACGTTGGCTAGGTATCCCTCAATCGCGCCCCGTCGCCTCCGTCTCTCCGAGAGAATCTCTCGCACCTCGCATGGTCCAGGTCTCGAAGTCTCGTAGTCGTCGTCGTCGTCGTGGTGCGATCGCTATCGTCGTGCCCCTCGTGTATGTGTGTGTGTGTGTGTGCGCTTATGTACCAATAGAGGTACTGCGTCCGTCGGTTGGCATAATATACTATAATATAACCCGCCGACATAATTACCGGTCCATAATAACAACACGATAAACGCGAGCACACGGTGTGTACAATATTATATGCGTACAATGTTATTATTTATATGTATTTTGTTCCCGACGGAATAATGAAAAAAAAAAAAAATTATTAAAAATTAATGCGTTATTATTATTATTATCACCCGCAGTACCGCGTGCAAGTGTATCTTGATCACAGTGTATAATATATCGTGTATTGAACATTTTCTAAATAGTTTTCTCGCCAAACTGACCGGATCGGCCCCGCGGGCGATCTCCGATGTGTATACGTATAATATGATATTATATACACATTATAATAGGTACGAGTACATAATACCTATATAACATGTATATAATAATATTTTATACTGCGGCACATTATAATACACGTTTTCTATACCTACATCGAACCATTGTGTGGTGGTGTGTTACGGTTTTTACCTTCCTTATATTTTTGTTTTTATTTATTTATTTTGTTGGTGTTTTTTTATACATAATACACCGCGAATGCCTTTTTTTAAGTTTGTTATTATTATTAATTTCGTATAATTATTATTATTTTTTTTTAATAACAAGGCACGCGGGAGTAACGACGTTATAATCGGTGGCTTCCACTCGGTAATTTTCAAACCATTGTATTCAAATTTTCACCGTGGCACCAACCCCCCCCCCCACTCAAACCGCCACTCATCCCCGCGGGACATCTCTCGCAGTGATAAATCTACTGGATCAATAACTATTGTCGTTTAATGTACGTACTCGTAAGTTGTATATAGGCGTATATAATATAAACTCGAGTACCTATACATATAACCGAACAAATTATAGCGACAAAAGTACATCTGACAATGCAAACACGCAATACCAAAACCTGAATATTAATTTATTTTTTACAGGAATTAATTTCGTTAATTTATGAAAAAAAAATTAACGTGCCTCGCAATAGTTTTATACCACCTTCTCGACCGTATTACTTTATGTCGTGACTTTTTTCTTAAATATAATTAAGTCGTTAAGTATTTAGCATTCAGTATCTTGAGGTGAAACACCGAAATCTTGACTGCAATAATATGTAATCACAAATGTTTTTACGAACATGATCGTAATTTGTAGATATATTCGCTTGTATAATCTTATCCCGTGAGAAATATGAACATAATACTACATAATACTTATTAGATCCATAACTAAGTTATAAGTACCTACCTATTTCATTTTACGAAACTTCTTGTTAACGAGAGAGTCCCAGAACATATTATTTTGCTGCAGCATATCTCTTTTATTTCGAAAATTATAAAAATAATTAGAGCTTTCTGCTTATCTCAGCAATCAAATTGTGATTTGATGTTACTAAAAGTAAAATAGTCATAACACTCGGCATTAAAAATTGTCAGTAAATATATTATGTAGACATGTATGGTAGGTACATAGAATATTTAAATGTAGTAAATTTCATTAAAGAAATTGGAAAACATATTACAATCTTAAAATTAAATTAGGAACCTATAGGTTAGGTTACTTAAATTATTTATTACATATATAGGTATGTTTATATAGTAATAATATGATAGTTAAGTACCAATAATAATAAGCGTAACATTGATTAATGTACATACCTATTGTTTGTAAGCAATATAATTTTACACCTGTCTAAATTCTTAGTGTATATAATAGGGTTATAGATACGTACTTAGTGAATTCCCTCTTTAGCACTGTTTATTGATGACGTCCGTGAAAGTACATTATATATATAATAGGTATTAGCAAAACACGATCTATCATAAATCTTTATTATATTTTAAAATGGTATTATTAATACTGTAACCGAACAGTGAACTCAAATATTATACTGACATTTTATATTTTAATGAATTAATATTTCACTCCATACCTACGTTTTTATTCTGACAGTCATGTTCGGACAATTTACGTCTGACGCACCCATGATGAACATTTTATATACATTATATACTGTTACAAGAATTCACCCCCAATTTTATCCTTTATTTTTTTTTTACCTTTCATCGTGTGTACGTATTTTATAGATGAAACAACTGATAAAATATAAACATTATACTATAATATGGGGTTTTTTTTATATAATAGTATAGGCACCTATACACTTTCAAATAGAATGCTTGTTATTCTTGTATTTGAGATTTAACTAAGCTAATGTATGGAGTTATAATATACTCAATGCCTATCTGCAATATGTTCAACTTGTCCATTTAGTAGTTCTTAGAAATTCAATTATAGTTTTGTGTAGCGCTTACAGTGGTGAGGGTCAAATCAATAATAATTATGTCGGGAGTCGTAATTACTGAATTATTGTACATGCATGGGCTGTGATGAGTATTCAATAGATAATCAGTCGAAATAAAAGGTGAAAATAAAGTTTGAAATCATTATTTAATCAATGTGGACGTTATAGGTGAATTAATAATGGTGTTAAATTAGTTGTTCAATGTAACATACATAGGTATAGGTACTCAATACATTTTCGGAGACGATATTTATCTTGTATATTTTAATAAGGTACATTACGTTTTGTACAAATTATTAATTAATTATATTATTCTATAGATACCTAGCTAGATTTATATTTTTACGAGTGTACTATAATAACGTTCTTATAAGTTAGAAGTTAGGAGAACTCCAATACCGGGCGCACGTGTTTTAAAAAATAATACAAGTATAAAATATTGGTTTTAATTGATTTTATTTTCAAACAATGCGTGTTATGATAGTAAAATGATGTCTGCAACAAGTTTAAAGTTATAAAAAATCTGAACAGAAAAACAAAAAAAAATAAACGATCTGAAATTATGATGTAAACAAGTCTTTCAGTGGGTAGGCATACACGAGTATATAGTAGTATTTAGATAGAAATGCCATGCCATCGAATTATTTATACATATCACAAAATATGTATACATAATTTATGGATGTACACCAATCGGTATCATACTCGATACCTGTTGAGCTGGAAACCAGAGCAGGTACATAACATTAGGCTTACACCACTGGAAAGAAACATCGTATAAAATTACCATAACAACCGGATACTTGTAGTATTGATGAAAGTGTTCCTAAATTTGCCTTGGCCTCGTGATAAACAAAAAATGTACTTTGATTTTGCTTGGATATATTTATATCAACATTGATGAAAATACTTCAAATAAAGTCATCATTACATTTTTAGTATATTTCAGCAATAAATGGAACGTCTAATAACAATAATTTTAATAAATAAAAGTACTTGTATGCTATTATGGGTTTTATATTATTACTATGCACGTTTTAATGTGTACTATCATAGACCCATCATTACATTTTTGTTCCTTTTTTTTTAAATAGATTAACTTGTAGATTTACGAGATTAAGGCCTATATCTTAGGTTAGTTCTAATTTACATATAACTACATATAATTATTTTATTTATATAGCTCTAAGATTATGAAAACAACAAAAATAATACTTTTATACTATAACTTTTAACTGTTACACATTTTAAAGTAGGTTTTTAATTTATTTTTACAAAAAAAACAACTTTATAATTAATATGATATCAAATTTAATATCTCATTTTTAAACAATTTAGTACATATTATAGGTACCTATCCTTTTTAATATCTCCTATGCAAATTTCACACTTTAATTAATTATTATAACTACATAGGTGTTAATACAAATTATATGAATAAAAAAAATATAAGCATTTTTACAACTATGCATGATAATATATAGCATGGAAATAATATAAAAGTATAATATAGTCTAATTATTCTTTTAAAATCACAGACTTTAAAATAATGTAGTGCTACTGACTACTGCCTAAACTGCACGCAGTAGTCCATTAGTGTTACACTGTTACTTAAAATATTTATATTATATCATTGCAGTTACATATAAAAAAAAAATACAATTATAATTAATTATTCATAAAATATTAAACCTTTCCATTAGTTTACTATACCTACTCATACTGTTGTGTTTTAATTATTTAAAATAGTTAATTTCTTTAACTATGGCTTTTTAAGTGCCCGCTGTCAGTCAAAACTTAAATGATACTCTCAAATAATACACAAGGCATTTATATACATGAATATTTGCTGTGTGTTCAAGTCAAAACGTTGTGGTTGGCAGGGTCGTTTCAAAAAGTAAAAATTGATAATATGTACTATAGGTCGCTAACTGCCGACTAGTACAATCAAAAAAATTAAAATTGTTGTGGAAATTGTTTTATTGCTTCGCTCGGCTGATCTTTTAAAATTTGTGTTCAAAACATTTATACTTCACTTTTCTTTTATTATAATTTCTTTTGCTCATTGTTTTATCATAATACTTATATTTATTTAGAAATGTACAAATATTTTTAGATTTATACATTTCAAAAATAGTTACTATGGATATATAGATGGTATCTAGTATTTTATATTAACTACATGGTTTGGTATAGTATTATTAGATAATTAAGAAAAAATATTTACCATTTTATACAATATATTTATATCAAATATGATAAAAAAAAGTTAAATTAAAAAAAAATTTAAGAAGTAAATTTGAATTCGATATTTCAGTTGGCCAATTTATACCATATCTATATTAATATTTGTAACAGGTTAACCATTTCAGTATTTGAGTACATCATAGTTTGTTCTTATAGTTATACACTTATACTTCTTTAGTTTCTTACATACCTTACTATATTTGTTTCATAAGTAAACTTTAAGGGTACAATATTGTTTACAACTCCAAAAACACATGTGTTGTTATCGCTGGCAATCAAATTGACACTATGATGCCATATTTTGGTTTAATTAAGGACATTTTATGAATGAAGTAAAGCTTTGCCATTCATAATAATATATGAAATGTTTAAACTATATATTTTAGGAAACATTTTAAAGTTTTTAAATATTTAGAAGCCAATAAAATTAAAATGTGTAAATAATTAAATGTTTATTTAACTTGTGTTATAAATGTTATGTGCAATAATGAAATGTATTGGTACACCCGTAGGCCACAAGTATTAAAAATATATTTTCTTCTTATTTAAAAATGAATAAATTGTGCTGTTTTATTTTATTTGTATTGTACAATATCTATATTAAACTTTACACCTACAATAAATCAAAGAACTTAAGTATTCTTACTTTTTCCTATGGATGAATTCCTCAAAGTAATACCTATGGGTTCACACAGATCCTCCTCTGCTGTCGGTTCAAACGGAAAAAAAAAAAAATACCTATGACTCCGGTATATATATTCATTTTTAGTACAGTCGAGTCTCGATAACTCCAATTTCAAGGGGAATAAAACTAAATTTGACTTGAGTTTAAGGTACTTTTCAAATCAAACTGTAATAAATGTGGAAAGCTTTGTTATAAAATAAAATAATAAAATTTTACTCAAATTGAATATTTCAATATCTGTAGCCGTTTACCTAAAACATTGTACACGAATTGACATCCAATAATGGTCATTTATTAGTGAAAACTTCTTATTTGTATTTACATATACTAACCATAGTTACAGAAGTATTTTTTTATATATAATTAGAACTTAACCTTACGTTGTTTTTAGTTCATTAAGTATTTAGTATTTATGAGGTGAAACACTCAAACACTAGTCACTACCAATCGTTAAAATATTTACTTTGAGAGACATACCGCATACGTGACATACACAAACTCGTTGTTTTAATATAGAAATCAATAGGTGTTAGTGGTTAGTCATCAAAACGAAATGGATTGTTTTAAGAAGGGTTAAAGTTTGACAGTAATCATACGTTATATGAGTAAAATATAAATTACATGGCAATATATAAATATTATAATAGCATGAAGTATATAATTTTGACGATATTTGAAATTCAATAATTTGCACACTTCTTAATATGTAGTTTTTTCTTTTCTGTTTTTTTTAGAGAAACCAAAATAATTACATTCTCACATTATATACATCTTAGTAGGTACAGTATTAGTTAATATACATGCGTGTTTGACAATAATCGATAATCTTCTCATTGATAAAACACTGTGGTTACTGATTTGTCATGTGCCCATATAAATTGTATACTTATTATGATTAAGTAAGTAGGTAGGTGGGTAACCTAACTAACATAATATGAATAAATGTACTTATGTGCTATAATACTATACTATGATTATTATACAATTAATGCGATACCATTTTACATTTGAAATGGTTGTATTCAATTGTACCTATATACTACCATATAATACAAACATTATAATTTATAATACAATATTATATTATATTAAACGAAAAACAGCAGGTAATAGTTAAATATTTTAAAATTGCTGCTATTACTATACATATACAATAAAACACCGGCGATCAAAATAGTGGTTCATTCACAAAAAAAGGATTTCTTACCACACCCCCGGGTAACGAAAAAAAGGTCTATTAATTTGGAATTTAAAATCCCCGGAAACAGCAGTGGCCTACCCTAATCGCACTATCGCATACCGATATATATATACATATATATATATTATGATAAGTGGTATTATACGTATATATCAAATGTAATAACATAAATCGGCTTACCGTCTCATAAATCAATCGAGCGGGCAATTATTTTTTTTTTCTCTCTCGACATTTGTTTTTCTCCCGCACGGTAGGCCTTGTCAATAATTGTTGGTTTTTTTTCCCCTGTCGCCGAAGACCCCGGGGCCTAAAAACGCTGCAGAAGCAATATACCACGAAACGTATACATTATATAATTCATATACAATACGTGTAATGTGTATATATATATATGTATAACAATAAAGACGACCCCCCCTCGCGCCGGGCAAAACGCAACTCTCCCAGAAAAATAATATTAAATTATTACTATCATCGTGAAATTTTCAGACGATATAAAATTATAAAATAAAAACGTTTTCGAACGAAACGCACATAATATAGTAATAACAATATTGTTATATCGTACTTGGAGTGGCGGCCGCGGAGAGGGAACGAGTAAGAAAACGGTTTTTATTGACCGTCTCCGTCGCCGCTGCCGTCGCCGCAACCACCGCCGCCGCCGCCGTCGTCGTCGTCTTCGTCTGCTCGTCGATCCGCGCTGGCTGCACGAGGAGACAAATTGTCATTAGCGACGCTCACAGCGTGACACTAGTGGCGCCTGGTTCACCCCCTGCACGTCACCGCAATAACGTCGTGTAAAATATGTCTGTCCTCGTACTGCGTCTACTGCAACAGCAGTACATACGACTATACATATATGAGATGTATATACAATATGTATATATAGGCACACTAATATATACCACCGCCACTGATACTCACCCCTCGAGCTTCATCCGCGATCGCGCGCCACATGCATTCCACCTGCCCGCCGCGTTATTACTAAAATTATTTTATATTATTATATTACGGTCGTGTTATAATAATAATAATAATAATATATATCATAACACTGCGGTATATTATACAGGGTGAACCACAGCATTTTCCCATTTCCGCGTTGGAATATAATATAATATATTATTGTTGTTATGTTTAGTGTTTACTTTACACTTACATATAATGGACGTCGCACTCGTGTGTGTTGTTTCCGTCTTACAAAATATATGTGCGTTATCGGACATAAAAAATTTGGATATTCCTATTTTTGAATATTTTATTTTATTGAGGCAAAATGTATACGACAAATATTAGTTATAAATACCAATCTACTTATTTCAATTTTTAAATTTGTTCATTTGTGTGTTTATATATATTTCATTTTCATTTATACTTATTTATATTACGTTTTTAGTCTTGTTCTGTTGTTTGTCCGTACTTCGTAGTTAAATACATGTTTCAATTTGAAAGTCTTTATCGGGAACCAATTTAGATGTGTACAGGCTAGATATCGGAAACCAATAAAATTCAGATGTCAACTTTCAGGTGTGGGGACCGATTCCGATGCAGCCGTAATATTAGGTATACCCGTGTTCACACATGCAGGTACACCGGAAAACGGTATAACTCGGTGGCCCACCCTCTACAGAATATATACCCTACCAACCTATATAAAGTACAAACAGAGGCACATCGCGCGCGGTGCTGCACATACGGTTTTTCCCGTCTCTTCGCCCATACCCCGAACCACAATTAAAATGTTCTCGCGTCGAAATTGTGTCCGGGTAGGTACCGATATATATACATATTATTTTAATATACAATACACACATTACACATACCCGACTACGTACTGTGTATATAAATATAAATTTGGTAAACTATTCGCAGCCACCGACCGGGTATTAATTACCCGAATCCGGACCTTAAACGACGTGGGGGACGGACGATATACAAATACATGACGCATATAAAAACCGAGTAATTTTAAATGCGTGATACCCGTTCCTTACGTGAATAAAAAAAAACTACTGTAATTAAAACCCGCGAGCTTATACATATGCGCACAACAGATAGTTAAATTTAATTACAAGCGGAATGAAGAAAAAAAATCGTCTCTTAAACTGCTGCAGGATGGTATAATTAGGTATTATACGGACGTGAATAAATGCAATTGCCAAAAGTTTCTGTACCATAATAACGTGGTCCGTTATAATTTATGATATTAAAACGTACCTTTTATTACAAATTAATTTTAATTTTAAATCTTCCAAATATTACTAAAAAAGTAAAAACAATACATTTTCAAACATAAAATTATATACGATTATCAATGTTTTACATAAGAATTATGATAGATTTAAAATAAGTTCGACCTCATACTATAGTATCAATAATAACAAAAGTCTATATTTATAGACATCTGCTAATCTCAATTTTGTTCTAAAAAGTGCTCGAATGTCGAATAGGAAACATGAAGGTTTAAAAATCTCAAAAAAGAAAATACATATTATGTATTATAGTTTATAAGACGGAACACGGAAATATAATATTTTAATTTATAATCGGTTAACATAATAATAATAGTAATAATAATATTCTCAGACAGGTGATATCAGGTATATTATAATACTAGGTATATTAAATACATATTAATACCAATAACAAAGTGTTAACTAGAGATGTTATTTTTGAAACTCAAAGCAATCTATTTAAAAAAAGATGAACGAAAAAAAACTAGTTTTTATGACTTGTAAACGTTTAAGTCTTAATTACTAACAATGATATGATACGATAAGATTGTTGTTTTCCTTTGAACAATTAAGTTAGTAATTTAGATCAGAGAAAAAAAAATAATTAACAAACCAATTATTTGATAAACGTATTAAATAGAACCGGTTAAACGCGAATATTATTTGTTAGAATGTTAGATGAATGTTGTCCAACGACAAAAAAAAAATAATTACTATATTTTTGATGTTCGATTTTTTGTACTTACAATTACTTAAATTTTTAAAAACAATTAAACAACGTAAGGAACAAACACAGAAATTTAGATTCAAATAAACACAAAAATACATATTTCTTCGAAATTAGTTTTGTTGATTTTATTTTAAAGACGTTTTTATTGCTAACCGAGTTAAAAACCACAGAGAATGTATACATTACGTTTTTAAACCTTAGTTTATGACAAAAATAAATAATATGTTATAATACTTACTTACATTTTCGTAATTGTTCGATGAATTTCACAGACAAGTATTTATCGAGAAATTATAATATATTTTCTTATTAAAACATAAATCCTTATAAAAACAAAACATTCCACACTACCTATCTATATGTTGGGTAATATTTATAATTTTCTCATGCGCGAGATTTTGAAGGAAAAAAACATGGCTAATAAATTACGCCGTTTTATTCCCAACAATCACGAGTACCTGATCTTAAGTACACGTGTATATACCTACATATAAGACTGTTTGAGTATTCAAATGAAAAATGTCCCCTTTTGAAAAAAAAAATAACAATAATAAACCCAGGGCGAGAATCAAAAATTAGTTTTTAATAAGCCGATAAATTTCTATACGTTATTGCCTCGAGTCCGTACGACGTCGACGTCGAGGAGTCGAGATAAATTATAATCAAACGACGCAACGACGTTTGTCCTGAAGAATGATAATTTATAGGACGAAACCGCAGGGAACAATGGGACATTACATGCGCTTCGCCTTATTTATTGTTTATCCCTGCCATTATTTTTTTTTTTCGTGCACTGGTATGCGCATTCTACGCGTCTTGCATATCATACCTGGCGTCCCTTACACCCCGAGATGTATATATATATAAATGATTTTTTTATTTATTTCCTTTTTGTTTTTAGAAATATCACGGGGGCTTCCCTCGACGCCGTTGTGAAATCTCATTCAGAATTTAGGGACTGGGTTTAATTTATTTCTTTATTTGACTAGTCGCGGGTACCATCTATGTGACGTATACCTATATATTATTGCAACAGCAGGTATACAAACTATATACAAGATAAATATTTTATATTCAATATAGACTGCAGACGGCCAGAGTTTGGATTTTTTTTTATTCACCGTTGCACTTAATTATATACGGAATAACATCCAAATGTTTTATGAACCTATACACATTTACAGTTGAAGTTGTCAACATTTCACATATTTTATTTTTCTTATTACCTACAAATAAACGCTTTCTCGACTACAGTGACCGTTGAGGAGTGGATAACATTGTAAAATATGTTGTTAGAGTACACTACTGGTGCAGTTGTATGAAGGAGGATCTCACTTGACATAAGATGACAGAATGGGTTATATAGATGTGTAGAACCTACACATTCTGAGTAGGTTTGAAATAGTTTCTTGTATATTTTGGTGAAATATTTAGGGGAAGGAAATAGATCTTTTAGTTTTGTTTAATGTATTCATTAAATTTTAACCCCTCCTTTTGCCAAATGTCCAGAGTAACGTTTTTTATAATTTTTAACGTCTAGATATGAGAAACTGAGTACGGGTTTTGCATTAGATGAAACGTGTGCGAGTCTTGCCGAATTATCTCTGCTCTACTGTTGCTGGTTACATAGGTGCAAGGTTTTGTAAATGTCAATGGGGGCCGAACTTACTACTTTTTAGCCTTAACTTTTGCCCTTCAAAATAATTTAAATATGTGGTTAAAGAGTAGAGAGATGCAGGAAGACCAGAAAGGGGACTACTTATAAGTTATAACACGGTTTGGGAAACTCAATCTTTTCAATGGTGGTTTGAGCCCCGACTAAATCTTTTGCATGTCGGCATTTTTAAAAATACCTAATTGAATACCAAATTTGAATACCTATTCAAATATAGTTGTTTGTTTATTTTAATATGGATAAAATATGAAAGGATAAATTTGAGTTTGCAGAGGAAAATTGCAGCCGAGACTTTTTACATGCCAGTCCGAAACTGATTTTAGTAATATAAGATTCATTCGTTTTTTTTTGTGTACATGACACGCTATTCCTATACATATGACCTACCCCTATATTTGCCGTGTTGTCTGTTGGTTCTTGTTTTCGAGAGTATATACAGCATTTAAGACTTTTAAGTACACAATATAATAATATCGTTTGAACACATACATCGAAAACTGGGCGTTAACACGTGTTTGGTGAAAATTGAAAGGATATATTATTATTATTATTATTATTATTATTACTATTACTATTACTATTTTTATTGCAGAACAAAAAATTACTCTCTCAAGTGTGTTTGGACAGGTTATAAACGCGTGCGTCTTAAAAAGAGGCGGGATAAATGGGCGGTCGACTTAAATCTCATTTTTAAATAATAATATGACGTTTACATTATTATATAGGTACCTATATGGGTACACATGGATAATGGATATATACATTTTATGATCGCAATCGAATCATTCGTTGTCATTGTTGTCACTTGTCATCGTTTTAAATGTTCTTACATTGTACTCGCTCATCAATAATATATTTGTCCGTATTATATGAATATTTATGAACAGGTACTCTCGTTTATCGAATTCTTAATAGGAACGCACTGAAAAAATTCTTCCACTCCGAGTATAAAAAGGTATAAACCCGAATAACTCTTTCGTGCTTACGATATTAGGTCCGCTCGTTGTAGATAATTGGTGGTTATAATAAAACAACCTAATGGGACACGAGGAAAAATAAAATGAAAATAAACAACAAAATATCGTAGACTTTTCGAGCGCCATAAATTTACCTGTGTCGTGTAGATTATTCGTGTTTTTTGATCTTTACAAAACCAGTAAAAACTGAATTGATTATCGCGTGAAGTCTGGTACTGACAAATATACACACCACCTTGACATTGTAATGGGCAAATTTATTTTATTTTATTTCTCATAATCCTAACTACCTGTTTAAAAAATGTATAATAAGAGGGTAGTATAATATTATAAGTAGGTACATGGAAAATCTTACAATGGGGCTGTCTCGTAAAAAAATATAATGTACATTAAAAATACAAAAGTTAAAAGAGAAAGAAAAATGGTTGTTAGGATTTTTGTACAAAGAAACGACTTATTTTTATATTTTGTTCACATTTTAATATAATATATATAATAATTATATACTTAACTAATCATTATCTATAGTGTAATATTCCAAGTTATGCAAGTCATAGATATTCAATATTAACTAGGTAGGTGAAGATAATATAATATGTTATGCTTATGTTGAAAAATAAAAACGTATATGATGATACTTATTAAAATATTTTTTTAGTTTACCACACAATATAATTATTTTTCACACAAAACATTGTTCACTTGTTTATAAACATAATCATAATTATAATCGTACACTTATCGTGTAAATCGTGTTGTTTTTTTTTAATACCATACTCTGCACATTTATGTAAGTTTTGAAGGTTTTGCATGTTAACTTTACAGTTCACAGCACGGATCAATCATCGTCCCACGATCTTAAAAAATAATTTAATCGTTTATTTATCTATTTAGATAAAAACTATTATTATTGTTAAATTTTTTTAATAGATGTTCAACAATACAATTGAGTTATTCAAAAACTATTTGTGTTATGTTTTTTATATGGCAATCTAAACAAGCTATCGTTTATGTAGTAGGAACATGTAATAAAAATACAATGTTTGATCGCATAATAATTAAAATTTGATTCAATGTTTAAGATAAATGAGAATGGGTGTAAAAGTGTTTTAAAATAATGTTTATTATTTGTGTCAGTATTTTATCTTTAAATTGAATTACAAGCAACGTGCTTCTAAGTGGTCATGAATTAAATTATGATAAACTGCAGTTATATAGGTTTATTTTATGGAGTAATAGAATGATTCACAAAATAGTCATATCATTTTAAAAATATTATCTCTAAATACCCGCTATTATTATAATTTATATTATTTAAGTAAATTAATTATAAGAGTAAATATTATGCTGTCCATTTTTGTTTTTCATTTCTAGAATACATATGCATTTAATTTTATATTAACATTTATACAATAATTATATAAATGTAAAAATACTGTATAACTGTAATTATTTTAGTAGTATTATATTATTATCTACATATTTTATTAATAATTATAAATTATAATAAAGTATGATATATTTAGTTAATACTTATAAGATATTTAATTTTTAAAGGAGGGAGAGATGAACACAAAATTCAGAGTAGGTCTAAATGTCAAATATACATAATTTGCAAATATTGAAATACATAGGTGATAGGTATAGGCCGGATATACGATACACAATATACAAAAAAAAAAAACACAAATCTTTGTAAAATCAAATATCAATACATTCATTTCTCTGCTCAGAATTTAAAAGATACGAAATGTTTTAAATGTTAAAGGACCAAATGGTTTGTTTTTTCAATGATTTTTAAATATATTATACAGCTGCTGAGTAAATATACACAACTGCTTCAAGCGAAATTAGTTGTAACTTTTATTCAAATCTGTTTTATAGTATTCATAATATTATATTGCTTATTTGACACAATTTATATTAGTGTTCCTAAAGTATTATTATAATATTAAATATTATTTAAAAAAAATACTTTTTAAATATAAGCTTTAATTTAAAAAAAAATTTTGGTTATATTGTTACAGCTGTAAGTATGCCTAATGAAGTAAAGAGTAATGCCTAATATATAAGTATTAAATAAATGTCTTTAGACTGTCGTTTTTTCCCTATATTATGTTATGTAGCTATGTAGGTACTTGGCTATAACTCATTGACGCGTGCAGATAAACATTTACATATAATACTGTGTGTAAGATATACAATGGGGATGCCTCCCACAGTCCCAGTGTCCCGCGCCATGACGTATTTAATTGATATTTAACATTCAAATATTTCTTTTAAGAATGACGTATATTTTACCCGACAGTAAATTATATTTATGTATTATTTTAAAATATATACCTTATACTTAGTTTCATGCCATATGCGTGGTTACAATCCAAGACGTGCTATTGCTATTTTTATTTAATTAAGTCTTACGTAGGTAATAGATACCAAGTCTATAATCCTAAAAATTCCTATTGAAAGTTGAAAAGATGGAAAATAAAAATAATATACAATTATTTAACTTTTACAGTAATCTGTATTACAAATTTTACAATTTGTGGTGTGACCATAACTGTAGCCTTATTGAAACGTTTTATATACTTACAATCATAATTAATACTAGGTACCTTTATAAATATTATACTATTTTTATAAAAAAATATGTTGGACAGAACAGTTATGTGTCATGTATATTACAGTAAGTACACGTTGTACGTAGGAAGTAGAATTTTTTTAAGAAGGCCGCCTTTAGTTAAACCCTGGATCTGCCACTGATCACAAAGGAAAGTATGTTTAATATTTGAATAATTTATCAATTATTTCTAAATTAAATTATTTCGACACACATGTGTGGGTGCTTTAACCGACAGGGACAGACGACTATAATATAATTCATCTACTTATTTGTGGTAAATTATACAGTTGGGTGTATTGTTTGAGCGATTGGTGTTGTTATTACTTGTTGTACCTATACCGTTTTCATAATTTCGGAACGTTTGCGCGCAATCGACCGAAACGTATATTATACGAGTGGGTCAATACCTTGCCTGCACAAAAAATATAATAATAACATAATGGCGCTGCAGTGTTATTAAAATGCAGCAGTTGTAGTCTGTGCATTGTGACACTTTCAATAAATTATAATAGAAAGTAATAAATAATTTTTACTCCGATGTTATCGTTGGCGTTTTGGTGTAGCCGCCGCGCCGGTGGCAAAACGAGACGACGCGGCGCAACGAACACTGCGTATTATCAATATGGTACTTATATAGGTACCTACATAAATATAGTAATTATAATTGTTATCAGTAGAGTCGAACTCGGCCGAGTTGTGATGGTCGGCGTACCTAAATGTTGGAGCGCGTCCATAGAGACAATTAATTATTGCGTTTGTGGAGGTGGCGGAGGTGATGGTTGTGGTGTGGTGAGTAAAAATATTATTTTAGGTACCTATTATATTATGATTTATATGAGACGTTACCTACCGCAGCACCGAGCACGCTCAATTTCTCAAAAATATTCGTCAGAAAAATTCAACAAATATAATATAATATTTATTTATATTAAACGACTACATATTATTCTGGCAAAACGTATTTTCAAATTCGAGTTATAGGTTAGGTTAGACTAATGTTTTGGACGATGTATCGGAGAACACTACCACTGACTCATGAAAAAATAATATGTCCCTCATTCAACTCGAATTACGTATATTTATGCATTTTCAGTAGCTGATTTTATGATTAAATATTTTTTAGCAAAAAAATGTTGTACTATAGTTTATGGTAACACTATCTAGCTTTTATATTTACAACCAAGGCTCGGGACTTATAGCACTTAAAATCATTAAAATAAGCACTTAAAAACATCATTATAAGCACTCAATATTTCGTTTTATTTATGTCGAAGTATTCGGACACATAATATGATGACGAAAGAAATACGGCAACGAAAGAAACACGACGAACGTGAACGAGAATCGATTACTTAACTCTGAAATCAAAACATTATTTGTATTTATCACTGTAAACCATGGCGGTCAAATAATATTATTTACCGAGAATTCAGTGATAAACTGGTAAACATGAACTCAATTATATTAATTTGTTTCCCCGAATTCCAGTTCTATTTTGAGCGTTGGATGTATTTTTGTTAAGGCTGTTGAAAGCGAACCATTTTTAAGGGGTCGTATTTAGGCAATATTCGTTATCCAACGTGATTTATGTGTGACTGTGTGTGTAGTAACTGATCATTAGTGTGCGTGAGTTCCCCGAAAGCGCTATGTAATTAAAGATAAACTTCGGGTAAGACTTAGAAATCAGTAACGTACATACGCGCAGTCACATGTCACTAAATTTTGGAATCAAAAAAGTTTCAACATAAAATTCAGAAAAAGCGGAAGACAAATTCACCCAGTACCAAAAGCACGATTTTTATTTTGAAAACTTATTTGAATTCCTTATTCTATTTTCTAGGTTATGTAGGAAATGGATTTTTGATATTTTATACTGTTTAATTACTACAATACCAAATTAATTATATATATTTATTATTTTTTTTTTCAAAATTCATCTTGACTTTAATGTTACTAAAAAAAAAAAAAAAAAACCGAAAATCCATTTCACACATAACCTTAAAAAGAGAATAAGGATTTCAAATATGTTATCAAAATTAAAATCGGACTTTTGGTACTGGGTCAATTTTCCTTCCACTTATTGGTCTAAATGCACGGAAAAACTACGGAAAAACGACCTTGCTTTCAACAGCCTAACCCTGCAACAATGCCGCGGACGGTGACGGACTAAAAAAAAAACACTTTCAAATTTTGTAATTGAATGTGTTGTAAACTTATGACATACACTTCATAGCACTCTGCTACATTTTAACTTTTTAAGTCAACCATAGTCAATTTTAAGTCTATATAAAATATTTTGTTTCTAAATGTAATCAATATTTTTAATGAAAAAAAAATCCTCATCATCCATGAACTGCACACGTCTAACAAATATAAAAAATAAAAACCAGCTAATGAACTTGCTCTACTGAGTTCTGCTGCATGGAAGGTTTGAATTCAATCTTGAATACCTAAATCAGCATGATATACGAACAAATGATTTCGAGCTAAGGAGACCGAACATTTTTATTTCAATATTTATGTAATATCTATATTCTACGTACATTAAAATTGTAAGAATGTTTTCGGTCGAAGCAAGAAGTTATAAACGTATGCCCCCTTTCTCCCCCCAACCACTATAATAGTACCAGATATCCGCCTTTGTGCTATGGCTCCGTATTAATAATGTGCAGGTTTCAAATACCCGTAACTTGCACAATACATAATATCTTCATTAACGCTTAAAATATTTTTTTAGGGATCGCTTAATCCCCCCCCCCCCAATCATATTCTCTCGTATTATGTGTGCCAGTTTACGTAATAGTTCTACGAGCTAGTAATAAGAACAACCACGATGATAATAAACGGACGCTGCGGCATCGCATCGCATATAAGCTGCTGCCACCGCCACCACCGCCACTGACGATTAATTAATATAGACCGGGGGAAGTAAATTAGAATAATAATAATAATATCTACCGGCTATACGCATGTACATAATAATATATTATAGAGCGTATACGAGAAAAAAGATTCGTATTATGGGACGCGACCGGTCTCGGGACATACGTTCGTACAGGTTGTGTGTGCCGGTTAATTAGATTTATTCCGGCGGTAATTTATTTATGTTGCCCGACCGTTTTATAGATGAAGAGATTACCGGCGACAGCCGTCTATTTGTGGTCCATACGCATAAATAGAACCACACAACCACACACACACACACACATACGCTAATATACCATAATAATAATAATAATATATTACGTAATGAGACGATGTTTGTCAAAACGCCCCACAGGATTCGTCAACGCTACCGCGGCCGAAATTCCGCAGAGTACATCTATATTGCACGCGTGCATAGTACGTCTAGGTGTATTATATGGTATAAATGTATAATAATATCATTAAAATGTTGCCACAGTGACTTACTCACTACATCACATTTATTATTATTATAATCATTATAAATTATAATTCATAGCACACAAGTCTCGCCGTGGCTTACCCATTATAGATACCTCGCAATATAATAATAATATATTGCGGTGCAGTCTTATCGTCGACGACCAATCGTGGTTACGCGCGGCGGCTTTGGTGTTCGTTCAACTCTGCAGCAGTGGCGTAATTAGACGGTTTTTATTTCGGGAGGGGAAGTGCAAAAACAATATTCATCCCTCAATCGTTTCTACTATTCGAATCCCCTGCACGCAATAATACAATGATCTATGCTCAATATTACTATGATATTAAATAATAATATATTGAATGAAGTATTGAAAAATATTTAAGTAAACACACCATAATAATATAAAATATTAAAAATACATATTAAATAATACATTATTTATGACATTGTCATGACATATTCCTAAAGCAAATGCGTGACTTACTGCGGAATAGTGCTTGGCCTTATCAGTTTTCTCCACCGAAAACGGTCACCTCGTTTTCGATTTACAGGATACGAGCATAAATAAAAGAAAATAGTAAATTAATTGACACGTTAGGTTAGTATTATATTAGGTATGTAAAATACAGGGCAAATTATTTGTATTTTAATCATGTTAAAAAATGAGCAAATCGTATGATACAATTAAAACAACGAAATGCCCGGGGGCAATTATTAACAACAAGTTTTAAAACCCGAGATTTTCGTCACAAGTAATGCGGAACAGCAAAAGCTCACAGTGATTGGAAAAGTCACAATATACATAGTTAGATATTATATTATAAATTATTTCGCTCTCCACGGTACATAAGCCGCGGTTGTCGAAACGATTCCGTAAATAATAATAATATTATAAAATTAATTCACGAAAAGTTTTGAAGACTGCTATTATAATACGGACTATAACATTATTATTGCAAATATTCTTTTATTATTGTACCTCACCTTGGCGGCTTGCACCCGACCGCGATAAAATTCTATAAGAGCTAGGTAAGACTTGTTGTAAGCGCGAGTGCGTGTTTCCTATGCATACACCTCCACCACCACCGTCGCCATATTATAATATATACCTGAAGTTAAAATACTACTATATATAGCCGTGTATAATACGTATTAACTACTATTACTTGTACGGTAATAAATTTTGACCCGACCGTGTAATTTTCGATTTAATTACTACACGTCAGACGTTGTAATTTCGCTACGCTCAACAAATTAAATTGTGTCACTTACACCGTACAACAGTTTATTTTATCGAACAAACTAGAACACGCTCGGGAGTGCATTTATTTTTATGGATATTTTATTATAGAATAACATCATTTTAAACGATGTATATCTATGATATTATACCTATCCAGATGATCAGATATTATTATTTATTATTATTATTATGATTATGATTATGATTATGATGGATTCTATATGCATTGTAATATTGACTATAATATATTATGACGTCTTTATCTATATATAGTTGTTTCTATATGCAACAAAACATATTAAATACGCCCCATATAATGACTTAATTTTATACTCTACCGACCAAACAATATAATGCATATTTCAATTACCTACCCGTGTATAAAACTTATTCCTCTGCTCATCTTAAATAAATTCCACATAAATAATAATATGTAGTGGTTTAAGGTTTTGTATTCTAAGTGGAGCGAAAAATTATACATTGATTTTACTATGATGCGTGTTATTTTGTGTTTGAAGACATCACTAGAATCATGACTCATGAGGGTTTGGTAAATGAGATACTCTCAGTGAATGTTTAACAGGTTACCTGAAAAAATGTATAAATTAGGAAATTGATTTAAACATTAACATTTAATACTTACATGGTTGCAGTTTAGGTTTATTATATTTAAAAAGTGGCTTTTTGTTGACCATTTTTTTTATATTGTAGCAGCCTGTCTTAAGCCCATACCGGAATAATATGATCCATTATTTAATTAAAATATACAGATGCTTAGTCATAATATATTATATTAGCTGGGAGATTCAATTAAAAGAAATTTGATTTTTTAAAGTTGTTTATTATTATAGGTAACACAATTATGTATACAACAAACGTATTTTCTAATAATTTTTCGGGCAAAAATAATAATTCGTTCATGTTCATTTACATAATATTTATTTCTGATATGTAAAGTAAAAATGTTTTTACTTCGATACTTGCATAATTGTATATTTGTATATACCTATGTAATAATAGTTAGGTGTGGACATTTTTTTATTAATTGCTGCCAACGAAAGCTAGGCATGAAAATGTTTTAAATTATAATAACCTTGATAAAAAAATAAAATAAAAAACCTATACGATTTTATTACTAAAATAACAAAAATATTTTTTCAACATTTATATAAGATTAATATCTATCAAACATATTTTTACATTATTTGGTAGACATTCTCATAGACCTTATACTAATAGACGGAGCAAGGATGTAGTTCACGTGGTCAGCAGGACTCGGTGTCCTACGCACATGCGCAGTAGATGATACAATAAAATGTGTATAACTATATAAAATTATATTATATTAATATATGTATAACACCGTAACGCAAATTGCCCAGGACCACACTACCCAACCCCGCCGTCCTTATATGCTCCGTCCATCAGTATTTCAATTCGTTATTAATTTCACCATAGGTTGTTCTATATAAATTTTATATTTTGAAAAACGATTAATTATTCATCTGTTCAAAAAAATTATGATAGTTTTGAATAAATAAATAATTATTTTTAAATAATTTCTTTAAATGTTTTTTTTTTTAATACCTATATCTATTATCTTTATACATAACATATTATAACATACGAGTAATTAGTGCAGATTCGGTTCTTATACAATTTGAAGCTGCCAAAGTGTGTTCATCATCGTTCAATATTTTAACATTTTTAACCTAAATCATCGATTATGTATGATATAACTGATATAAGTTTAACATCCGAGGCACGTCGTGAGATCCTAAACAGTTAAATGGGAGACTCGCCAACTTTGTCCTGCCTCATATGGGTCTAGGTTTATCATTCAGTATTTTGAAGATTTAAACAAAAATTAATAATGATATTCGCAAGCTTGTAACATCTGCTGAAAGTGGCAACACTGTACCTTTTGAGACCCAGAGCGGGATCTCGTTGAAGTTGACAACTTTACTTAGTTTTTGTTATTTTGTTGACACCCGATTTTAGATCTCATGGCAGAATAGAGTAACTCTGTAAAAAAAAAAACGTTGGCAGTCAATGACTTGTTAGTTTCCTTATTGAAACCATTTTTAATTAATTATTGTCATTACAGGTATATATACGTTTATACAATTATGCCAATAACCATATAGTCATATCGACAATCGTCATAGTGACATAGTATAAATCAGATTTTCAAAGTTTTTAGTATTATTTGAACTTCTTATTTCTAACGACCAGTTGAACGCGTACCTAAGCAATCAATTACCTATCTGCATCGTTCGACATTCCTGGACGTAAGTAAAATTAAATGCAAACGGCAATATTTTGTTATAAAACAAATCACAATATATTTTGTCTTCGGATTTTTAATAGGTAGTAGGTATAGGAACTAGAAAAAACTGATGGTGCAGATTCAGAGTACATTTTTTTTATATCATTTATGATTACTATCGCTATCTATCTAACCATTGAGCATCTGCTGCACGTCTATACTTATAAAACTATAATATTATAATGGCCCATGTCTTGTAAATGTATTAATTATTACAATTATTTATTAAGCGATAACGCTTTGTAATGGGCAAATCGTACAGTAATTTTTGCAAAACAAATAGGTACTGTCTTACAAGTAATCGAGACATGTGTGAAAAATAGGATAGAACAATATTGTAAATTGATAAATATAATACCTTACAGTGTCTTACAAATAATACAAAATTAGAACTTAGAACTTTTGAACTTTCTTGGTGCATCAAAAAAGAAATCATATTTTATTTTACAAAACTACCATTTTTAAAGGGGCTTTATGACTATAATTTTGTTTTTATAGTACGTAGTAGGTAAATCGAATGTGTTTGTAGAGTTAATAAATTCAAGGCAATCAATTAAATTATTTAAATATATATAAATTATAATGTTTATAACTAATGAACGAATTCTATAGATTCAAACTAGGATGCATAATAATATATTAGTATAACCATGCTAATATACTTACTAAAATACAAAAGAAAATAATAATAATCCAGAAAATCGGAAATCACAATTTACAAAACTTAACTGTTAATAATTCCTATTAATACAGACCCGATAGATCTGAACATCTCCAACACGTCATCTCTACAATTATCCAGCTACTACCTACATGTCGATTATCACTGAATTCGTAATATTTAGTAGTATTAGAAACTTGTTTCTGTTCCACCATTACGAATTATATACTAATTATTTAAGACGGTGGATCAGTTTAAATTTAAATTCGCATTCTAATTTAAATTAATAGTTTCATAGTGACTTCACTTAACAAAGTTACTTTTGTGCCAATTTAGTTTCTAATGATTTACACGATACACATCTTTGCCAACAGAAGCTTAATGACAGTGTTGAACACTATCAAGATATATTATGTAGATGGAAATTATTCTTCATTTATCTTATCTATACACATATTAATATAACAAGTTTATCTTAAGTATCATCTTAGCATTTGTTAAAACAAACAGTTCGTTTATGAATTTCATGAATATCGTCATTTTTTTTAACTGCACATTTTTTAACAAATCCTCTGTTTATTATACTATGACGGACAATATCCAATAATAGCTCAAGAGATAAAATTTGTATTTATACATTTTTTTAATTATTGCTTTGTACATATAAGTAGATATATGTGTACAACTGTACAATTTATACTCTTTATAATATCTAATATAAGTACCTATATAGCATATTATAACACAGTACCTATCATTGCTAAATATACTAGAATTATATATTATATGATAATCAATGATATCGCTTAACAATCATACGCCATAAGCTCATTATTAAAATATTATCATTACAATCTAAAAAATAAAGATCGACATATTTATCTACATATTGTATTATATAACCACTTAATATAACAAGAGTGATTTATTTTTAATTTATATTTATCATATTTTTTATAAAAAGAGATTTAATTTTATTGTTCAAGTGTAGTAATAACCAATATATAAAATTAAATTATATAAAAAAATAATAAAAACTGAAGAAAAAATATATTTTACAAACAGTTTAATTACCTATGTTTAGGTACAACATGCCATTTTAAATAACAAGTACTAAACAATTTTAAATAATTTTTCAATTGCACATTAATGCAAAAATATCCAGTTCTGTAATTCAATTTATTCAAGTAGTTGTATGTAGTATGTAATGCTATTCGTTAAAGTTTTTATTTTTAATTTCCAAATTTGAAAATATTAATAATATTATTTGACTGTATTAATTTTGATTATATGTTATATATTGTAGTGAAAACGTTACATTTTATTATGAATAAATCAAATTGCATGTACTGCAGAGTGCGGGTACACCTTTTTTTTCGTAAATTTCGTTTTCTAATTATTATAAAATGATTTACAACCCGTTTAGTTTAATAAATTTGTTGAAATAATAACATTATACTATTTATTCCGTAAGTATTAATGTATATAGCAAGGTAGGTATAGTAAATAAATTAGATATTATTATTATTATAATAATTTATATAATATTTTTTCCATCAATTACAATTTACAATTTACAATTTAGATATATTATATCCATAAAGATTGGTAGCTAATAGATGTGAATCACCTTTAAAGCCAATGGCTGAGTTAAAGGAAAGAAATTTTAAACTATAGGCAATAGACTAAATTAGTTATCTTGACTAAATATGTAGAAAATAAAGCATTGTCTAAAAATTAATGAAAATCTAATCGTGTGCTAAATGATAGTATAACAAAATTAAATTAAGTTAATAATACATTTTTTATACAATTTAAAATTATTGAAATTACTTAAATGTAAGCTATGCCTTGAGAAAAATTTTATAAATGCGTTTTTGGGGCTATATTTTCCAAAAACGGTTCTTATCTTAAGGACTATAACATTTTGTATAGTAAATTTAAGGAAGATTATATGTGTCCCAGACAGCGAATCATGTTCCATTGACACGAAAAGCAGCAACTGAATGATAACGGAATGGAAAACCAGGAAAGGAGGACCCAGGAACGTAGAACCTATAGAATCCAGGACCGTCCAGGATTTGTGTCTGGAGAATAGAATGATGGTGGTCAAAATTCTAACAGAACTAATGTAAAGCCAAAGAAGAACATATTATACACAGGTGCGTCTACTGTTAAATTTGACCCCGTTAAAAATCAAAATCAAAATGGAATGATCGTAATTTTCTATTTGATACAATGCATACGAATAGAATATTTTAATAAAAATTATTATGGTCGCCTATTATCGTTTACGCATCGTCTGAGTGTTCACATGTGTCGAAATATCGTACATCGTTTGCGCATCATATTTGAATTATTTTCATAAATTAACATCTTATGATTTATAGGTATAATTGTATAAATAAAGAATCTATATTATAATATTACAAACAATTTAAAACAAACCGGGTACCTTAATTCAATTAAATAATTGCAGTCATAATTACAATTATTATATAAATTTAAAACTTTACTATATGTCCATAGACATGTTACTATATTAATTATTATGTTCTATAGTTAGAACTTAGAATCAATGTTGGAAATATTTTGGGATATTATAAATCAATACTGTTTGGTATATTGCAGTGCAGTAATGTCCCATCACAGTGAACAGCTTACGCTTTTGAGCACTCTCGATCTTTTCCATTTCCATATTGTTAAATATGCTGATGCGCAAACGAAGATCGAACGATTCGTAATACGGCCAACTGCAACCTTAATATAAACCTACGATAAATGTCGAAAAATGTGCTCGGACGATATACGGGCGACCATTGTGGTATACCGTCGTCGATACCAGCTGCAGCTACCATAGTACCATGAAGATAATAATAAATAATAATAATACACATTAGGCATATTCTAGTAGGTAGGTATAGTAGGTTATAACCGCGGCAGATGACCGCGGTTATGACTTATAACTATTATTGTGACTACAATATGAGTTCACCGATGTGCCAGCGGCGACCGCGGTCGAGTTTACCGAACCCTGCAATTTGTTCTGCTACAGGTATACACCACTTGCATATTATCCAGATTACAGGTACGTCACAGCCAGCTGTGCGCACAGGTACGTACCTGATATTGTTAAACACACGTTTTGCGTGCCGCGATCGGTCGTCGGCGATAAAAGTTCATCGGGTCCAAGTAGGGGTTGCTTTATAGTATACGGATGCTGCAGAGGACCGCGATGTGACGAGGATTGTTTTTTTTTTTTAGGGGGGGGGATGACCCGTATATAGACACCGGCGTGAATCCCCATTATAGGTACCTTTATGGACGCGTGTGTGAATAAAATATATATGTGCGTGTGCGTAAGTATAATAATATATTGTACGCGCTCGTATATAGCCTTAAACTACCAATAAACCGGCCAATCGGATTACTTGATCGCGCAAACGGACCACGCCCCACCGGCTAGTTTTTTACGAGGTGGTTTATTATCATTAATCGGCCGCGGGGTGACTGCTTATTATTATTATTATTATTATTACCGAGACTGACCGGTCGCTCTGCCTCTATTATACGGACGTTAGTGTGTATCTTCCACACACGGTCCAGTACCGGTTCGGGTCGCGGAATTTAGCACCCAAGTATCTGCGTGTTATAATAATAATATGTACACGCACGCACGCACGCACACGCACACACACGACACGAGACATTACATTGTTACGTGGCCGACGTAACTAACGTGTACGTTATCCATCGGTGTATCGGTGACGGACAAAGTATAGAATATTATACCAAACGGGGCGGGGGGGATACCAGAAGATTTTGATGTCAAATTTGACAAGACTATCTGCAGCAGCACTTGACATCAAAGTAATAAATGCAATAATTTAACATAATATTGTTGAGTTTTTACCTTACCGATTACCTGGTATATATTGCGGCAACACGTAGTTGTAGCCAGCTATAGAAACAACGAGACTCGAAGCATGCAGACGTATTTGTAGTGGGACGAAATAATTTAGTAAAGTTATCGAAAACAGTTGAGTTAGGTTTCGTGCGGACTTCGTGATAATACGAAATACGTGTCTTCTGACACAAGCTTGTTGATCGTATATATATGATATAATATTGTGTAGGTACCTATAATACAACAAGGTAAAAACTAAAAGAAGAATACCGTTATTCACACCTTCATTATACAACATTTCATACTGTTTCGCGATGGTACCGGGATTCGACGGTTGTCGACACTTGTCTATTCTATAATTATATAGGTACCATAAATGAAGAGTTATCAGTATAATTTTTATTTTAGAAGAAATCGCAACAATCCTTATTATTAGAGGCTTAATAATACGCATATGGGATGAAAACAATATACTTATGTAAATAGTCAATACGTAAAAGTCAATAAGTATAAACTAACTTAGTGGACTAAATCACCCTGCAGTAACGTGTAACGCTCACAGATAGGTTTTTACTCGCCGTTTACATTTGAGCATCTTAGTGGATTACCGACAGTTGTGAGAAAGAGGGGGACCGTGAGATTTTCGAATTGTTATAGCGTGACATATTATAGACGACCGTATAGAAGAGTCTGTAAACTATTTTAGCTCCTTCGTGGATGCAGTGAATTGTACGGTTAGATACGTATCATTCATTAAATTGTTTAGCTCGATATTTTGGAAAGTTTGAATTTTGTTGACGTTGGAAACGTAAACGTTGAATTATTATACTAATTATTTTGGTTATTTATAACAATTTTCTTCTTCAATATTGACAATATTAGCTCTAGCCTCTCATAATATTCATGTTATTACTATAGATATATAATCAGCAACCGATTTAATGGGTTTTTAAGTACATCAATTCTATCCCTATAAATAAAAATCAAATCTAAGCACAAACTAAAAGAGAACTGTGCCTCGATGGTTCGGTCCCTGCAATATAATAGAATATAATGTGTACGCAGTAGTGCAATACGCAAATATTATTTAACACGTACTTATCGTTACAAAAAACATGATAAAATTCTTACTTTTAAGTTTTATAGTTGATCAATAATTCAATATTACATTAAAGTAAACAAAATAAAATTGGACGTGTTGCACGTATATGTTGGTACGTTATATGCGTTAGCAAGACGAAGACAATATAATATTACACGAGTACGAACTACGATGTCTTATAGAGTTCATGATTATGACAAATTTATTCTGTTTTATATTTTGTAGTCGTTTAATCACTCACTTCAATCAGCTCCTTTACATAATAGTATATAATCAATAATAATATAGAGCATAGTAACTGGTAGACCAGTTGCAATTGCACCAGGATGGTTGGAGACTATATAGATACGCACTTGCCTCGTCCCCAATTTAAAGCGCCTTCATTGTTTTTAGGTAAAATCAAATCAACTTAAGATTTTGTAAACTATTACCTATCTTAATAACGATTCCTTAATATTAAATTAAATTAATATAATATATTTAATTTTACGTAAGCAAGATAAATTAATTTTTGATGATGTTTATATTATAGTGATCATTTTTTAATTTTTAAATATGGCATCGCTAAAAGTTCTTATAAATATGTTCGAATATATAATATATTGTTTTTTATTAATATTATGCTAGTACTTATTTATTATAGGAATTAGAATTTCACTTATTATTACAGTTATTAAGCTAGTCATATCATATAACTTATGATACAGAAATATCGTTTTAATCGAAACAAATTAGAACTTTATATACCCAACTGATTTTAAATCTCTACAAATTTATGAAACTATAAAAAAAAAAAAATAATAAACTTGTTTTCTATTTAATTACCTATAGCCACCCTTTATTATATGAGCAGTAAAATACTATATAGGTAGACTAAATCAAATAATTTGATTAAATATACACAATATATCATGCATATATTATAGTTACATTATACTTATATTATGCATTTACAATGTCACAAATCTTCATGGGTAATTAAATTTTCTAAAGTACCAATAAATTTTAATGTTTGTTTAGTGTTTTTGATAGATATAATATACCAATAGTACCATAAGTAGACATTAATGTTTTTTTTTAAACCATGCAGTTCTCAGTTTTATGATCTCAATTAGTGTCATAAAATATAAAGATGAATATTTACAACAACTTTATTTGTCTGTATAAATGCACCATATTATATTGTTAAGAAATATTTCTAATTTGTGGGGATTTAGTATAATAGTTTATTATATTGTATATAGCTGTTGTAGTTTTATAATTTAATGTTGCGTTTGGAAAAATATAATTTATAAATAATGTATAAAATGATTATGAATAAAGCCTTAAATGAGTAATAAAACCCAACACTAAATTGTAATTAATAAAATTATAATTTCTTAACATATGGGAACTTATAAAAATATTGTTATGGACAATTTAAAATACACTAAACATTATTTGTACATTGATTATTGTATATATATTTTTACTAATGAAATATTAACTACTAACTAAACAATTATTTTTATACAATGACTGAAAATTAATTAATTTTATATACTTTGGTATAATTTGTTATCTACCAGTCTATAGTTTTATTACGATTAATATACACTGTAGCCTGCAGCCGTATACGTATATAATAGATGTGTTACTGTGTTTTATATTAATGTTGCAGTAATATGGTGTGGTTATATTATTATATACAATATGCATACATAACAATTGCGGCAATTATTTTTTATTCATCAAATAATAAAAAATAATTTAACACAAATGAATGGATATTGTTCGCTGCAGCGGAAATACCATTTATAGAATCGCGAAGTACGGTGTACGACACACGGCTGGTTTGTTCCGGCCGGAGTGTCGTTGTGGTCGTACGGATCGAGTAGCCGATGTCCACTCCCACACGATTCTGCACCGGCCTAAGAAGTTGAGACTTCTGCAGCTGCCGAAGGTACGTTAAATCCACAAACGTATAAAATATAATAATATACGAAGTAGGTAGATAGGTAGGTAGGTAGGTAGGTAGGTAGTTATGGTCCGTGTTGGCCGTTTGGTCGAACACACGCACCTTTCTTATGTTATGTGGTCATGTGCCTCTGTATTAAATATATATAGTACAATATTATACTCGACGGAAGCCAAAGCGGGCGCGTAACACACGTCGTAAAAAATATCCTCGCCTGCAAAAAGTGTCTGCACAGAAGTACAGAACACTGAAAAGAGATATCGTATTATTATTATAATGTACCTACATGTTAACAGGGTTCGCTAAAACCAAGGTGAGGAAGGTTAATAGGTTAAGGAATATGTAATAAAAATAAAGAAAAATATGTTGCACTAAAAAAATAATAAATGGTATGTAATATTCATTTTTTTTTCGATATGTGTTCCATTCCTATGCGGATAATTTTTAACATATACATTATTTAATGATAATCCTTCTTTCCTTCCTTCCTTCCTTCCTTCTATCCATGGCTTAATATAGGCCATATATTGGCCCTTTGCCGCAACCACCACGCCTCTCCATGCTTCTCTATCATCAGCTAGTTCCTCGCCGTTGATTACTTCTAGCATTTGTAGGTCACTCCTAACTCTGTCCACCCGTCTCTGTCTCAGTCATCCTAATAGTGGCCTCTTTCCATCAGGGCTCCATTTTATCGTTTCCCGGATATATTGATTTGTGCTCTCCATGTATGTTCTGCCCAGCCACTACGCTTACTCTTTAATGTAGCAATATATGTCCGGTTCACATTATATAATGGTAATACAAAAAATAATAAAGTTTGCGCTGTTCTTACATTAATTTAACCTATTCTTACATATAGAAAAATGATACTGAAATCAAATTGGTGATAACAAACAAAATACTGTTGATATGTCAAGGTATACTCGTATATAGATTCAAGGTGGACAGTTTTTGTATTATTATTTTAGATAGGTACAATTATGCAATCGTAAATCCATTCTACATCATAAATCTTTTGGTGTTACTTTTTAACAGCTAATTTTACATGATGATTGATGATATCAAACATTTTTTGTTATGAATTAACAAAAGTCGTCAAAAGATATATGTATTGATATTTTATATTTGATATAACTTCTAATACGCGAAACCGCAAAAAATTTGGATTAAGATGCTAAAAAAGTGCAATAAAAATTATGTTTAGATTCGAAATGGACGAGTATTCCGAAACGAATTTGTGTCGAACTGGATTTTACATCAACAGCTTCCTGATGTATACTATAGTATAATGTGCATAAAAATGCATCGAGCCTCGGGCCTATAAATATACATTATTATGTAATACGTAAAGTATAGTATTATTATAAAAGTGGGTCGCGATGCGATGTAAAACAAAAACACTATTAAATTATTTTATCTCCCGGGGGCATGTTATCCAAGTATAATATAGGGCTAGGGCGACCAGGTCACGTGTTTTTCTCGTAGGTACGGGAAGCATAAAGGATAATAACGATAACGCTAACAAAATGATAATAAAATATAACGATAGGTATTATACAATATAATATTTTACATTTCCCTCGGACGTTAAGTTTTCGCCGAGTCCCGCCGGTCAGGTTGCGCTTCCGCCATATTTATAATATTACAATATATTATTATTATTTATGTAACAGTGGCCGTCGTATAATAAACCACCGCGCCGCGCCGTACACGCCTCGCGCGCCCACACATTCGCCAACAGCCTCTCAGGCGACGAACGGCGCAGTCGGACTCCCATTCTATTTACAATGTGTTGATACTAATTTAACTGGTAATGATGTTGTTCGTCCTACGCCCACGGACAGCCGTCAGTTTTATGCCCGTGGTTCGATACGCATTGTAAAATATTGTTTTAATGATCCGCGTGCAGCAGCAGCTACACCGGTTTTCCCCGCGGTTTCGCGTCGACATAAAATAATAATATATAACATAATAATAATATTATGTATTATAATTTATAATATTAGGGCAGACGACTTCTAGAATTTTCACATTTACTTTGCTCAATCGTAAAAAAAGGCCAACCACCAGATACAGATTTATTTTTGCTTTTTGAGCTTTTTTTTCAATAACGATTATTATCAAGATGTCAGTATAGTATTATATAATTTAAGGGACCTGCACACTGCAGCGTGCACACCATCACGTCACGCACATGAGAAGAAAATATGACAAATTAATTAACAAATCGAAATTAATTTCATTTAGATAGAGATATGTTTTTATTTGTTTGGGAATAGTATGTAATATATTTAAATTAAATTTGTATTTTCTTATTTTAAATCCGATTTATTTGATTAATATTTATTAATTAAGAAAAATGTAAGTGCATTTAGAGCATACTTTAGAATTTTAAGTGCATACGTGAGATATTTAGTGTTTTTTTATAGTTATAAGTCCTCAAGTCCTCTGTCCTAATTATAATAATATACAATGAGTACTCGACGTCTCGGCGACCATGTACGCCGTACCTCATCCTCCGCAAACTCACCTTTGTCATAACTTATAGTCTACACTCTACACGATAATAGGTATTATTTTTACGATTTCGTTCAAAAGCTTTTACAATTTTCGCCATATTGATACGATATGCGAAGCTTAAACTCAAATTTGATTTTCGACTATGCCGTCTATATTCGTCATCTATGCCAACCCAATTATTTTCAATGCACAATATACATTGTTTAATTAACGATTGGTCGATGCTCGTAAGACGAAAAGCTTGGCTTAGAGTTGAGTTTTACTGTCACGTTTTTGAAAGAGAAAGATTTTACCCGTCTCTGGAGGGATATAGTTACAGTTGGATTTGTTTCGACTTTAATCCTAACGATTCATCTGCTGCTCGGATTCGTCTGTCGATTTCTTATAGTCCATCCGCAGTTGAAATGTCTGTCTACCACTCGACGACAATGCATCGATCCGAAATAGAAAGGATTAAAGAGGATTGTTAAATTGAAATTGAATGATCGGCACTAATGAGAACCTATTCTAAACTCCTGTCGTTTTGGTATCCGCCCGAACGTTGGTTTCTCCGCGGGTAGACGTTGAACAATTAAAATACTCAAAAAAAAAAGAAGGATCAATAGGCGCGTGTCGGTTGTCTACAGTGATAATAATGATGATAATAATAATAATGATAATAATCGCAAAAACGGTACACTAATAAGGAATACCATGGCTATAGTCCTACAGGTGTTTGCAGGCAATTAAACGGTGCAGCGATGGAAATACATATCTCTACGTATTACCTGACGATACCCTACACGATAATTCGACATCGGCCGTCCTTAAAAACACATTTTTCGAGTATTGACAGGTGATTCGGTTTTGTTTCTGGTATTTACACCAATTACTCCTATACCGAGAACTTCTATGAGCATGAGTTCAAACATTTCATTTTCATCTGCAGTCCGACTCCGAATAACGATTGTAAACTGTAATTTATGTCATCGATTTCGTTACGTCATTAAATTTATTGCGCAGATCATTTTATAATTTTGGTGCTCGGTTTAGTTTATTTTTTTTTTATCTTTAGTAATTTTATTATTATTATTTATTTTACATACTACATGAAATTTTGGAAAACAATTTTATAGATTATAGAATATAGGACACAAGTACTATATTATGTATATAATAAAAAAAATAACTGGATTTTATTTTTTTATATAAACATTCAAATATATTTATTTTACTATAATGTAGTTTGTATGTTCTAATATTATTTTTATACAACCGTAGATAAAAATGATTGTGTAATTTCCTAGTTTCATACGATTTTTTTATACTCATTTTGGATGGATTAACGTAAAAAATACATAAAACATTTAATTTGCATGATTTTCGAAAATAAAACACAACTGAATAGTTATTGAAAGCCGCCAGTAAAATATTAAAATTGTTTCATAATATAAGAATATTTAAAATCTGTATAGGTCTGTACCTATTCTAAGTACAATAAGTATTATATACGTTTATGATAAGATACACCGACCTCCTGACCATTGCAGCGGGTAAGAAGGGGGTGTCAATTGCACTACTTCAAATGATCATATTTTTTTTTTTTTATGTTGACCAAATAAAATAATCTGTTATAGATAGACATACATTTTACTTACCGAAACGTAAATATTACACATAAACCGTAATTATTTATTTAAATATAAGAGGGGTGTCTACTTATAAATGCTCAAATAAAATACATTACAGAAATTGTAAATTATTGATAAGTACATGATAATATGAATTAAAATAATGTTTGACATTGTAAATTTTAAGATTATTTCAAATAATTTATTTATCTTGATCATGTACCTATACAAATGTATTCTTATGTGTTTCACAAACACTTAAACCTAATATTTTAATTTGCAGGTGTTGTTTAAAAACAACATCATACAATGTAGTTATATATATTATAAAGGTATATCGTACAATGTACAGAAATATGCGTGCACGGTACATTGCAATTAGTATATTGAAAACGGAAGTCTTCTTATCTTATAGATGTTATCATAATATCCCAGTGTTAAAATAATGTGATGAATCTTTGTACAAAAAATTGTGAAGTGGCCTATTCGTATTATAGTAGCGTAGATTTATTATAATAGGGAAGTACATTTTCATTATTATGCTATACTGTTGACGTTACTGCAGTTATAACTAACACGGCTGCAGGATAACTATTTTTTTTTCATATAAAAATTAACGTCCATTCAAATTTGACATTCTAAAATAATAATAATATTGTTTTTGATAAAAGCGTAGGAATTCCGCCGATTAGATCCTATTAAAATATTGTGTCTAATCTATGAATCTACATTCCATGTACCTACGTATTACCCGCGATTACAATAATATATCGTATATTGTAATACATTATACGCAGATAGTTAGTCTACCCCGAGAATATTATGCAACGAAATAAAATTAATGTAATTTAAATGGTTTTTCAACAGTGATTGATATTATAATGTTCAAGTTGTACGCATTATATCAGGCGTTTGTTGTACGAGTAAACGAATGAGCCCATGTCATGATACTTACCAGCAAAATACAGAATGAACTTGTCAGATTGTACTTCTGGTAACAGTAGGTACGTGTGCCAAGGAGTTATATTATGCACGTGTGGTGCGTATATACTGTATTACTGGCGTACTCGCGTCTATGTATGTATATGTATGTATTTATATTATATTCGTTCGGTGAAACTAGCGCCCGTTTTACTGTATATACATATATATATATTATATGTATATGGTACATTGGTACGAGACAAGTGTGTATGTGTATATACATTATACGTGTACACGCACAATCGTATCTGCATATTTCAATAACGCCTGTCGGTTTTTAGTCGGGTATTTATTTTTTATTTACGAATTAATTTCCCCTTTAAAAAAACACGGAAGATTTGCGTAAATCTCTCCTGCCCGAGACACGCTCTCCTCCGATTGTCAACTACATTATAATATAATATAGGAAAACCGTATATACTTAACGAAACTCGATTAATCACCGCGCAGCCGTACGGACGCGTTCTATGTAATAAAAAAAAAGTAAAAATAAAAATAAAATAATAATGAAAACGAAAAATGGAAAAAAAGAGAAAAAAGTGAAGAAAAAAAAAAGGTACTAATAAATTAACAGCATCGACTACGATGCTCCTCCGGTCACAGAGGGTTGAATAAATAAACGTGGAAAAAGACGACGACGATCGTTATGTGTTCTGTCGTTGTTTAACCGAACGGTTATCTTGTTCGACCGGCCTGAAACACGACGTGTCGCAGTCAAGCATTTTAATCGACGGACAAAACGAAATAATAATAAATAAGGAGCGACGGCGACGGCGTTGGTGAACGGGTGTAGTAGTGGTGGCGGTGGTACGCGCTGCTTATAATACACGTCGCGCGCGCGGTCGTGGATGAGAGACTACAACGAACGAGTGAGAGAGAGAGAGAGAGAGAGACATCGAGTGAGAGAAGACACGAGCTGTGAGAGAACGACAGAGAGACGATGATCGTCGAGCAGGGGAGGCTGGCAAACGGCGCGAGATCCCGGTGCCAGTTAACACGCTGCGTACGCCGTCCTAATTAAAAATATTTTAAACTGAAACCGGGTGAATATAGAAGACAAACACACACACACACACACACATGCACGCATTCACACGTAATATATATACACACGCGGATACGAAAACGGGGAAGAGACACGTCGTCGTCCCGCGGCCGGAGACTAGTCGACTGCCGATGGTGTGTTATATAGCTGGTGTATATAATACGCGTATAATAATAATAATACGACCGCGACGGTTTTTTTTTTTTATAATAAATATATATATATATATTATATACACATTCGTTTTTATGCGTTCCATGGAAACGATATAATATAATATCATATGTATATATAGAGACGGCGGTGGTAGCCGGGGGATGCGGGGGGTGCAGTATGAGAGAGAGCAGTCGACGATCGTGGGGCGGGGGAGGGGGAGAAAAAAAAAACAATGGACTACCTGATGTTTTTACAGTGTTTATATTATATAGGTATGTACGTATTATACGCGCGGAGAGGAGCACTGCTTCTCCGCCATAGTCGTCGTCGCCGTCGTACAGTCGTCTTCTTTTTATTCTCATTCGTGTTATATAAACGTATATAATATTATTCTCGTTCTCGTAAGTACACGCTGAATAACGTCCACGACCGCAGACAAACGGCTGTGGACCGCTTCGACGCGTCTCGTATACGCGACTGTAGAGCGGTAAAGGTATATATATATAATAATACACGTACTTATCTGTACACGAATATATATACATGTGTGTGTGTGTGAGTGTGTATATACTGCAGTGTATGCAAACATTATTTTTATGCCGCCGAACTGTGTCAGCGTATATATACACCTAGGTGTCGCGCGCGCCTTTAACCGCTTTTCGGTTAGTCGGGGTTGCTGATGTTGCGACCCGCCGATCGGGACACGAACGCGTGCTCATCCGCCCGTCATCAGCCGTCGAGGTTATATTATGTACTAGGCCCCTTGCGTGGGAGAGTCGAGTCTAAATATTATTTCCTCTACTTTTGCATTAAACTCGGTAAAACCGCTGTGTGTACTGTCAGAGATGCCGCGAAGTGGTTAAGCAAAATATTACGTCTATTAATTTATCATAAAATATTATACCTCTCAACTATTAACGATACTACTATAAAATTAAATAATATAATAATGACAGAAAGAACTGCAGAAGCTGCAAAGCTCATAGGTACAGTAAAATTGTTGAGCCAGTCTGAAGAATAAAATTAAAGATGATGGCTGTTATTGAGAAGACATTTTCTAAGGAAATAACATCGATGTAGGAAAAGTTGAGATCTATTGAGGTGTATTACGTTGTCTTGACGTGACATTGGTACTAGAGTAATAGTTCGTTCAAATACTGAATACCACCCACTTCTTGTTTCTTGAATATCTACTCAATATCATGTCCACCATAAAGCTTGGTAGTTGGTATATAGGTAGGTATTTTAAATATTGTGTATCTTAGATCTCTTATGGAGTCCTACTGATTTATTACCTCCACTATAACTGTCACACTTGGCACCATCATCTACATATCTCGTCTATGACATTTGTGATATGTCATTAGTCATTACTCATACATCATTTTAAAACTACAGAGTTCTAACCTAACCTAATGATGGCATTAATGCAGTATACTATACACTTACTCATATAGATTAATAATATTATAATGTGATGAGTAATTTTATTTCTGTTGTCATTTTGCACATGATTTCCGGGTGATAAATTTATCTCGAAGTCGGAAGTCATTATAATAGATTATATATTGCATGAGTGTTGTAGCTGTGTAGTTGATGATAATAATATTATTTATAGTTGACGCTTAATATATCTATAAAATTATGTTATGCTCGTAAAAAGCAAGTATTAAGCAAGTAGTAATTCGTCGAAATTAACTTACTAATACTTAGACTTTCCAAAATCAAGACTAAACGTAAACATGCGTGCTAACGTGTTGTATTTCAATTTCAATTTCAATTTTAAATGTTGTAAAGTCTGCAACTTTGAAACTTCAGGTTCAGATATTGTCAATATTCATTACTATACTTATAGTTGTCCTAGTGCTATAGAAATATTATTAATTTTATTAATTATTATACATTATAATACATAGGCACCTAACCTAATGCGTATTGCGTAATAAACAATAGCATAATGCGTCATTGCACTCAACGTCCAAGGCCCAAGCTTGCATCGCAGTCGACGATATTGGTATATTTAATAGCATACAGCTCGCGTCATAGACTTTTGCGGTTCGCATCTTATCAAAATATTTTTACAAAAAATTGTTTTTTATATGAATTTATGTATTTGAAAAAGTATAATATTTTATTAAACTACAGTGTATGGAAAAAAATTAGTAAAAATAAAGTGTTCTTAGTATAATTTTTCATTATTGATTATTTTCTTATTTGTTGCGTATTTATTTTGCTTGTAGACTCATCATTAAAATATTTAGCCGATAGGTGTTCTCTATGAATAATGCAGTGAATTGGAATAAAGCTGGAAAATCAGTATCACTTTTTAAAATACCTATCAATCCATTTTTACAACCTGTCGTACAAAAAAAAAATATATAAAAATTATATAATAATACCCATGACCTTTTTTTACATTTTGGCTCTACCATATTTATTAATATATTTGGTGGCTCGCGAGTCTCTTCTCCCTGGCCACCCCTAGTATATTATATCTAATAATTTATTAGTGTAATACTAGTATGTTCTATATGTACCACCTCTGGCACCTATATACCTAGGCTATAATACAACCCCTCTGCGTGCGAAACGGGACGTGTCGTGTTATTTTTCCCGCAAATTTAATACGATTTGAGTCATTATATTTTATTATATTATGTTCTGCTGACGCTCAATGTTATAAACGCGTGTGTTCGAGATAACGTTTTCCGATTGGGAGTTTGTGTGCAATCACAATAATATCACCATAATATAATATATTAAAATACGGTCGCCGTGATCACATATTATCATACACATATGTATATATTTATAAGCACGACTATAATATCTTATCCTTGTACCTTTGTGTGCGTGTGTACAGTATATTGCAATTGCTGCACCTGTAACCTGCAGTTAGTTACTTTTTGTACGTCTATTGCAATTGCACCTGTTTTTTTTTTCCTTAGGAATTATTATCAAATGCATAAAATTGTAGTATGTGCTGCAGTTATACATGGCCGCTTGTACAAACATATAATATTTAAATACACGTGCAATATTTAATAAATATCATACTGCTATCATATCCGTTTGACCGTTTATGGATAATTAATTACCATGTATTTTATTTATATGTCATATACTTTAGGTGCCTGTAATTAATATCTAACATAATATCATACCAATAACTAAAGTACATTTATTATATTTTAATTACAGGTTGTATCCTCGCAATTGAACATTTAATTACGGCTTTCGGTCTAGTCATTTAGTCAGAAAATATTAAGACTTTATCTGAAATGAATTAATGTATTAAATTATTTTTTCATCAGCAATTTAGTTGTTTTAAATTATTTTCTTTGTCTAAAATTATGAACTTATTTCTAAATGTAAAGTCGAATAATGCCCAAGCAGAATAAAATATTAGTAATTTTTGATTAATTAAATTTAATCTGAAAGTATTAGACCAAAGACGTGTACCTACATGTACCTATTGCATGTAGGTGTATCAATACAAATTATAATGTTTTAAGTGTTTTACACCCCACTTAAAATTTAAAACCATTTTATAATTACAATTTAATAGACGGAAGTATTTAGTATTAAAAACTATTTTTATTGACATAAATGATAATGACCTATTTTCATCTATCAAATATCACGTTTCTTTTATCATAAAACTACTTACCTGCACACTTACTAATATAGTAATATACTAAATTAAACTAATAATTAGTATTTAGGTACCTAATAAAATGCACCCATAAACAATATACCTAACATCATGTTTCTCTATTCTATTGGCACGCTTTGTATTATATTGCATTTAAATTACTTTCGTAAATAATGAACCAATATATTTTTGTAAGTAAAAATTCTAAACTATATATATATATATTATTAACCAATTATTACATTTCGAAAATATTATATACAATATATGTGTAACATTACAGGTAATGCACAGAAATATTAAACATTTATGATTTCGATCACAGATCGTAAATGGTTTTTTAATTGTGCTACTTCAGCCTTCCAGGCACATGGTCTCACGAACTGATATACAGGACCCTATAACGAATAATGCACCGTGACACGAAGATTATCGGGTAATAATTAATTATTTCAAGGCGCACGTCGGCCCAGGGGCTTATTTTCGCACCGAGATCAGTATGGGAAATCGGTGACCGGTATTATTTCTTTTTATTACCTTATGTGAGTTAACAAATCAGGCACTTTATTACAACCAATGTTGGATAATTGCATATTTTTTTGTTATAAATTATGTTCATTGTATTTTTAACAATATCCAGAAACAATAAACATTATATTTTAGGTTTATAGATATTTTGAAAAATTAAATATATTACATTACGCTATTACTTATTAGTTATTATACTTACATTTATTAAATAATTTGATATTGTTCTATTTAAGTATAGGTACGTTGTTTTAAAAATAAATTGTCAATAATTCAGGTTGATGTTGAATGGGTGCAAGCTTATTATAATACGACACACTATTTAAATAACATAATATAACCTTATAGCTTATAGGTAATTGATATTGGCTGTTGTGATGAGACTTCCGCACTCGGAGGCACAACAGAAAGTGTCAAAAACCGAACAGACGAACTATCAATATAATAATATGCACTGTGTATATGTGACCTGCAAAACACTTGATCTTGCACAGAGACGCGTCGAATGTACATATAATATTATGTTAGTTCACAAAATATATCACGTGCGTGATAGGATTCACAGACGCAAATTGCTGGAGTGGGGAGTGGGATTAGCTCCCCAAATATTACCTACCTAACTTAATCACGTAAGTAAGTATGATTTATTGATATATAAATGATGTTAATACGGGTTTCTATTAACACGTGTGTTATTGATATTTCTAGCCCCCCGCCCAGTTATTGAAACCATATTAACTCGTATGATGGGTTGCTATTTGCTACAGTGGGTGTTATCAGATTTTGCAAAAATTATGATATTCCGCACCGGAATGTATTGCACGCGGATTAAGGTTTCGTTTGATTTTATATACGGATGGGAATGAAAACAGTTCAACTAAAATCGGTAAGTGTATATTAAATACCTAATATAACTCGAACTTCTTTAACTCAAAATCGTCGATAACTCGAACTTTTTCCCCGGTCTCTAGAATTTCCTATAATTGTATTAGGTATCATTGGATAACTCCAATTCTTGAATAACTTGAACTTTCTGGCTGGGTCCTTTAACTTCGAGTTCAGTATTATATGCTATCCAGTCAGTATTAAGTCGGTCCATGGCCTGACTGCATGCCTCACCCGTAGTTCGCCTATATGACTGTAATGCATATCATTAACAATATTTCGTAGTGTTTCGCACACGTATTTATAATATATAATATATTTTAGTGGTCTTAAAAGATTCCGACGGCCAACCAAAAACACTACATTTCTATAACCGCTATCGACGCGTGCGACTCGGTGTCGATCGTCTCACTAGTCACCACCGATGTATGTGCATATCATGTAGGTATATAAATAATATCACATTCACATAATATTATGCATAGATAGGTGCATACATGTGCGGTGGTCATCGTGCTTATATATAGTATTAGTATAATATGATAGTGTCAGATCGATAAACGATACGGCCCCGATAATTTAGGGTCCGTAATATTATTACCAGTGTTTGATAATGTTACGAGCGCCCGGGTATAAATTTACATGTGATTTCGTATATTATCCTACTGTTGATTACCAGCTGTACCTTATACTACCTCCGTTACACTCCGAAACAGATATTATATTTATACATATTATTTTTATTTACTATCGTATACCGTAATAATATACAATATAAGCAGATACAGCCGCGAAAGAACAGAACGCCCGGATCGGGGGGTTCGGAGGGAATGTATAATAATATTGTGTTTATTGTGCATAGTTACGCGTAAGAAGAGATCGATGGAATTTCGTTTATTTTATACACATAATATAGGTACGAATTCCATACGCACGACTGCGAAGGCGATTATTTTAATTAGAAACACACGCCGCTCGACCAGTCGTTGTATAATAGGTATATATATTATATACGTATTATATATTATTATGTTATAGGTGTAGTTTACCGTCCATACAATATTATACGTGTCGTATATGTATATATAATATATATACTATATAGGTACCTACACGAGAAGATATTTTTATTTATTTTTATTTGTCGATGCCGTAAAAATCCCCGTTTCTCGTCATAATAATGTTTGCATATGTTTAATAATATTATGTATATCGTTTTTTGGCCGACCCGTAAAAATACCCGTAATTCCGTAAATCCCGTTTATTGCATTTTTATTATATTTTATGCGTTTGGGACGATGTAATTAAAAATCAAAATATTTTTTCACCGTTTTAAGTCGTGTAAATTCGATTACAAAATTTATATGGTTATTGATTATTATCAAGTCTTAATGCAATTAATTAATTATTCACAGACTTTTTTTTTTATCGTTGTTGTTGTTGTACCAAGGGTTTTTACAAAGGGATCAGAGCTTTACGAGTGATTATTTATACGTTTTACTTTTGTGTAAGAGGTTAAGTATTTGTAGATTTGTGCGCACACGCAGAAAGGTAAGATAAATCAATTGCAGTACAATATGAGTAAGCACCCTTATGATGAACACATTAGATTAGGTCTAAAGGTATATCGAGGAGTTGTGTTTATCTCGAATCTAGAGAATTTCAAGTTCTGACCTTTCGCATTCCGCGACCCTGAACACCAAGGTGCATATTATTATTATAATATAGTAGTTTTCGCAGTTGACAACTTCTTTGCTTTTTATGAAAGAATAAGTGACTATTCTTGATCTTAATCGTTTTCGTATACCCATACACACACCTGTATTAATTTTCGCGCGTTATTTGAGCAAACCACACAGCTATATTGACTTGGCGTTGTAATGTCGTATAGGTACATCGATTCAAAGTATAAAATATCCAATATACCGCATATTGACATCGGAAGTTTCGTGATATAATTTATATATTATAATATTTTGTTGCGCAAAACTGACCGACCAATATAATCTTATCGGCAGCTATGATAGTATTTTATTATCATCAACGAAACTATCGTATCCATTGTACCTATATAATATTAACGTATTACATTTTAATATTTTATACGTGAATACTATAAAATACGACGTATAACCTTCTATACGTCCCGAGCATTAGGTAAACTTTATCATATTTTCCGTCTCTCTCTCTCTCTCTCTCTCTCTTTCTCTCTCTCTATCTCTCCGAGCGCGTGTACCTATATAATATTATACTTTACCTACCCATAATAATATTGTGTGTATGTGTGTTGTGACATCTCGAACGTCGCACGGCTGTCGTGTCGTTTATGCATGTACGCAGGCAAATCCATAACGCAAGTGTGTGCGCTTACAACTACGGCTAAGGTTTGCCTTGCAATAATATAATAATGTGTGTGTGTGTATGTGTGTGTGCGAGCGCGTGTCTGTGCGACTTGGTGCACATGTGTATATACTATATACTAAGCTATATAATATATATAATATACAGACATATAGGTACACATATGTGTGTGTGTTTGTGCGCGCGAGTATAATAATATGTGGGAATAAAAAATAACCATTGCCACGCAGTCCATCGAAACGGCACCGTTGAGTGTATGTGTGTGTGTGTGTGTGTGTATATAGTCACTATAGGCGTTGTTCTATTGAATAATAAATAATATATATAAAACGCACTAGAGGTAAATACTGCATTTCCCACTATAATTTAACAGGCCGCGCTGTGTGACATGTCTACGGGTCAACCGTGTACGATATTTACAACGTAATCGATTGCGAAAACAACACGAAAATATTTTATACGAGCACAGAGAGACACGCGGGCGCGTATAATAATAATAATAATAATAATATTATAAGGGTGGGGGGTCATCGAACCGTGATCGACTACCCCATTGTTCACCGTGTGGGCTAACGACAAATCACGTGCAATAATCATTTGATTCCGAACGTATAATATGCCCATACGTTATTCTAATACGATATATTATTGTTTTTATTTATAATATTATACGATATTGCTCGGTCAGCAGCAGCCATCGTGGTCGCCTCTCGCGACGTATAGGTATATTATAGCGCGGTGCTGTGTACACCTACCACTTTTTTTTTCTCTTTTGGTTTCGTCAGTATCATATTATTATATAGGTATATCGTATGTACACGCACACACACACATATGTACATATATTATATTATATAAGACCGTAAAACAATTGACAATATTATTCGTGTCGTGCTCGTATAATACACTACACCTAATATATTACAAAAACCGACATTCCATTGTATATATTATTGTTATACGTGTATAATAATATAATCCCGCGAGTGAGGAGGGTATAGGTATAGCTGGTCACTGGGAATTTAATAAAATTAACACGTCTCGCCGCGTATTTCATACCGCGTACCTCTATTATATAGCTATATTATACATTGTATAGTACCGTATATTATTGTTTCGACTCGATTTTCGACATTCTATTTTATTTATACGCTATATTTTATATCTGAGACTTTTTACTTTTTAGTCACACCGTCGGCTGCGGCAGCGCATTGAGTTGTTTGGTTTACCGGCCGCAGATTCAAAGTCGTTTCCAACGTATTCCTATATAATAATACACGCCGTACAAAATAATATGGAATCCTATATGGGATATTTTATTTTGGTTTCGAGAAAATACATACAAAATCGTAATTCGTAATATTTATATATACAACGGTGTTGTACCTTTATATAGTTAGTCGTCGTCCGCAGGTGAGATATTTATAGCGATGACCCACAGTTAAACAATTTTACGATTTCATCGAACAAACAGTACTGAACACTGCATTTATATTTTTATAAAAAATAAATTTCAAATTAACATAATTATATAATTATATGTCTCGAAGTAGATAATAATATTTTTAAATATAAACACATAATTAAATTTGTTAGGTATAGTATCGCAGCAAGTATCAAACTCATAATATTATCACTATTATTTTTATACTTTATAGAGGCATATATAATTTGCACGTAAGCCTATAAAAGTTTGTTTGAAAAGTTTTAGTTTTTTGTAGTTTTTCGGTACAAAATAAAAATTACACATACAACGATATAACTTTTTTTTTTGTTCTTAATACGCATCGGCGACAGTGGCCATTAGTTATAATTTACAATTACAATAAATACTTATCATTTTTACTGTCATGTGTTATCCTAATCTACTTTTAGTTATTTTTATAACTTTCAGTAAAAAGGTGTGTACATAATATTATGTAATGTTTTTGAAACAAATTCGAAAGTTGAATTTAATAATATTAGATAAATATTTAAATTTTTAACAATTGAATGGAATATATAGATACTGCATATTGTATTACTATTATTTTTTTACATAAGATATGTTTATGCAAACTAAAATATACGCACATTCATTTTCTATCATATTTGTGAATCTAATATTGGTTTTTTAAGTTAATTTTAACAAGCTGTTCAATAATAATATATTACGTAGGTATGTATTATATGTATACATATTTCGAAAACGTTGATCAGTTATGATCTAAAGACTACTATTTTTTATCAAAATCTATTCCAAAGTCGATTTTTTTTTACTTTCCTATATGAGTAGGCACCGGTTAGGTGCAAATAAAACAATATTATTCAGTATTTTTCCCGTTAAGTATCAATTTAAACTTAATTTAAATAATATATTCAATGGTTATGTTTAAATGTGTTTTTAAATAATTGTATTTTTTTTCTCAGCTTTAGATGAGTTCTTTCGTTTAATCGTGATTATATTATTATGCATTTATGCACTTGCTTATATGAATCAAAATACGAACACGATAATAATAGACGTATACTGTACACATGATTTAATAACTAATAATGATTTATTATGAAATAAAAAACCTCTAGGTAATAACACGTAGTGAATGCAGTCTTATCGCAAAAAAAATAAATATAAATTATTATTATTATTATTATACTGTACGTACTAACCCACCGCCTGTGTACAAGTTGTAGCTATGTACCTACGAAAAATCTTCAACAGGACGTGTTATCCACATCCGTCTTACCATCGCATAACAGGCACATTTTATATACGTCATTCAAAATAATCCATCATTTAAATTCATTTTACTCTATTATTTTTAAAATTAAAGTGACTGGGACCTTTGATCAAATTTAAATGTAATAGTATAAGAATATTATCTAGGTCATACAATATAGGTTATTTTTTATATTTTTATTTAAAATAGCAAGTATTATGATTTCAAAATGTCAGTACGAGATATTTCGGTTCGACCGAGTTATACAATATTTGAGCAATTATTTATCCAGTGCACGACATCTGACCTGTATGTAAACAAGACTACCTCCATGCGCATAATATGTTGAACTGTGCGTCATAAAAAATACCCAATAGGTGTGTGTAGTATAGGTAGTCTATGTATATATGTACACGAAAAGCATGGGCTACAATATTATTATTTACTGTTTTATAACTATATAATCGTGAATTTTCGTGAGTTCCATATTTTAATACGCCTTACCTGCGCACGTTGTTGCTCTTATCGTTATCAAATAAATATAGATATTTCATATTATTTTTTCGGCAAAAAAAAAATTTGTATAGTTTGGAAATATTTTATTTCTTGTACGTACGCGTTTTGCACGTGTATAATATAGTATATGATTACATTAAAAACTTTATTCTGCTCGACGATAACCCTCGGTATTGGAAAATTAGATTTGACATAAAATAATCAGATGACTCAATTTTGACACCACCAGATAAAGTAACGTGGACCAGTCTCAAAAATAAAATATACCAGGACTTATTATAGACTTATAGTATACTATAGTAATATATATTTTATTAAATTTTGATATACATTTTATTTGAATGAAGTACCTATACTTATTAGGACCCGCGGCTCCCTACCTCACCATTAGGTTTTTCGTGTAACCTATAGTATATATTTTGTGTTCACAAAACTAACTACCAGTATATTTGTTCTTCTGTAATCTACTTTTTAAAACTGCCCCTAGCAACAACGTTTGATTGCATTAGTACAATTCTAATGATCTCATCACAGAACACAAATCCGTATATAAGACCTAAATCGTAGAATAGAATAATATATAGGTACAGTATATAGGTACGCATGGACAAGAGAAATGGTATAGATGACGCAAGTCCGATACTCCGACATCGCGGGTTGTGACGGTATATTATATTAAATATCTAGTTAGCGTGAATGTAAAACAAGTGTATAGGTATCTGCAAGTGTAAGCTTAAATTAATATAATATATATATATAATAATCACGCGCTGTGTGGTTTACTCGTCGCCAGTCTTGCCGTCCCGCCATTTGTAATAATGATGGTCATGCTATATCGAATACGTTATAATTACGTGTTTATATATAGGTAAATGCACGATGGTATACGCCCCTTAAATCGGTGCTAGCGGACATTGCATCGCGCGTATATGGACGGTTTTATGCGTAAAAAAACAAATTTCAAAACCTCTATATGTAAGTATATATATATAATAGGTATAGATGACGACCGCGCGTTCTCGGATTCGATTAAATACTCGTAGGATATATAATAATAATAATAATATATGTGTGATGTATAAAGAAAAATAGGAACGAAATATATATTTGAAAAAAAAAATGTATATAGACGAATTAGCTGCTGACCGGCTGTGGTGGCGGTGGTGATCATGTGGTGGTGCACGAGACAGTATATACCATAACACAGTCTTGTCGTCCGTTAGCGCAGCGGTCTCGCTCGCGCGCGTACCTATATAATGATCGGTTTTACGGCAATAAATCAGCAGCTCGTTGCCCCGCGGCCCCGTCGCACACGCAGTCCGCGCGCCACCGCCGGTCTAACCGCCACCACCGCACATACTATATATGCAGCACGACAGTCCGAGTAGAGTCCTTTTTTTTTATTTATCCTCCTCCCCCGCCACCACCGGCCTCCGCCGCCGTCGCCACCTTCGACTTGGAACGGAAAAAAATTAAGACCACGCGTACAATATATAAAAATATTATGTGTATGTATAAATATATTCCGCCTATTTTCCGACGTGCAGCGGTATAATAATATAATATATTATAATAAGTTCGAAGAAAAAATTTCGTCTGTATAATATATTATTATAACACGTCTATATGTATATAAATAGGTACCTAAACATAGACGTATAGGTACATGCGCCATAGATCTCGTCGTCCGATCATATCGTCGCGGTTATTATTGGTATATGCCTGCAATATATAATATATACCTATATATACCGCGGCTATATATACATATATTATACGCGCGCATATGAAGAATATAATATAATATAGGTACGCGAGGTATCGATCTCGGTCGATCCGCCCGAACGGCCGAGAATAATATATATAATATTTTATTATTGTTGTGGCGGTTGCTGTTGGTGCGCGTATGTATTTTATTACCGCGCGGGGCGGCGGGAACCCAATAATTAGTGCGCGGCGCGAGGAGACTTGAACGGTCGCGCTCCGCTCCGGTCACCGCGGTACGGGCGCGTTATCACTTGACGTTATCAGCGATCGATTGTTAATCATAACCGTATAATAATAATATAACGTGTGCACGTAATATTATATATGCGCTTGTGTATGTGTGTGCAAGTGTGTGCGAGCAGCATGCTTGCGCGTATATTATACGTATAAATATTGTTATATTATATGTATATAATATACAATGCATAGTCGCCACCGCCGGCTAAACACGGTCCGAGCCTCGCGCGCGCGCGACCGCTCATTCCCGTATGTATATATTATATAGAGGTATATATATTATGATGGTATAAGTATTTTTTAATATAATAATTATTGTTATTACCGCGGCGCGTTTATCGCGTATATATTTAGTGTGTACTTATACTATACGCGGCACGGGGTGAATGCCGTATAGATATATACGCGTTATACACACCCTCGGGGTACAAACCGTCCTGGGTCAGGTGTTTCGCTGCCTCGACGACGATGACGACGACGGTGTAGACACCCACAACCGCCGACGCGCCCGAGTGTATAGGCACTTACACTGCGCGGTCGTATATTTATTATTATAATATATATTATTATGTACCATGTTGTGTATCGTGAGTTGTTTTACTCATATATACATATTTAGGTATCTGCTGCAGTGCGTATATCATATAGGTAATACGTATATTGTTTACTTATATACTGTGATGTGCTAGTGCAGTGTACCTATATGTATAGAGTCAGGGGAGTCTATATTATATTGACCTAGATTGATGGTGCGGGAGGGTCAATATTGCAGTTTAATAATAATTATATATAGGTATTTCATAATAATAATAATCAAGCGAACATTAGAACCCTGAGCCAATATAATACTCCCATATAAAATCATATATAAATTATAAATACACTTAATATGGGAGTAATAAAATAATAAATGCAATGTTTTTGCCAAAAAATAACTCAACCTACCTACAAGTTACTGTAATATTTAGTAATATAAGTAAAATAAGTTACTAAATAGTAAATAATAACAATATAAATATATCTATATAATAAAATATAGGTAGGTAGATATTTAGTAATATTATATAGGCTGACAGACCGTCTATGCTCGTAATCTTCGTAATAATATTGACTTAAATGTTATTATAATTATTTTGATAACATATATCTAATAATCAACAATATAGTTATGTAATCGAAAAGATTTTGTCAACATTTGCGTATTTTCAATGCTTGACAAAAAAATGTGCGCATGTGTATTTTTAATATTTTTATAGAGCTAATAAGAAACAAGTAGTAACTGGAATTCAATAGTATCTACGCTCTACGGTTATTCGCTTTAGAAGTTCAAGCGTACTTATACTACCAAATTAGAAAATCGTTTGAAGAAAAATAGTTATTTTACAACTGCAGACTATCTAATTTTGAAACAAATTTGAGCTTCAAACGCTCATAAAAAAATGCTCAGAATCTAAATGAATGATATATGCCCATTCGAAATATATAGTGACTCATATAGATAAATGAATAATACGCAAATAAGCTGGTTAGTAGTTATATTATGTAAAGTTGTAAAAATGTTTATGTTAAGGTGTATTTATAGACGAATAAAATATTTAAATTATTTTCTATAGTTGGATAAATGGAGGAGACTGCGAGACACGAAATTGCCGAACCAGGTCTATAAATTAGTAAATTACCGCGCGCACCGAATAATATGTTTTCTTCATAATATACGCTTAACTAGTAAACCAAAGCTGTTTATAAACCGATTATGTTTGTAATATTAAAGTTTACATAGAAAACAAAAACTGCCCGTGTCGATGTGCGGCGGCGGTATGTGCTGTATAGTATACCTATAATGCGAAACATATAATTTGTATATTAATTTTACAACGACTCGTAGCCGAACACGATGTCACACACGTAATTCAGCTAATTGCATGGGAACAGAAACCAAAAATGCACTAAGGACAATGTATTAAGTCAATAGTATATATTATATTTAAATGTATGTTTTCACATATTATTATGACGGAAACATCATATTATATTATAGGTGGTTCCCTAAACTATGATTGCTATGTATTAGTATGTTATATATAGATTTGAAATGTTCATGCTATACCTTCGGGTGCACTGAGAAAGGATTTTTCAAATTTTCATTTTAAAGAGGTCTGGCTAGGTTAGGTTTTGAGGATTTTGAGATGAAAGTTAAATTTTTTTTTTATTTGTAAATATTAAATGGTTACCTTTGGTTTACTAGGGTAGGTGAGATAAAATCATTCACCAAATCGTTGCGTTAACAATATGGTCTCGAAACTATATTTTAAAACCAAATGTATGTTTATAGCTTTTATACTCAAAAAATACTTGATGGATATTTAATTTTGATGAAAATTTCAGAGTTTGATTTTAGTGATATCAGAAAAGATTAAAGAGCAGTATAACATTTTGAAAGGGAGCGCGTATTATAAGTTGGAAAATAGTAAAGATAAATATGCACAAAAATTGTTTTTTATGTTAAATACTTAAATAAATTGAGTTAAACAAAAGTTTTGATAACACTTGAGTAATAAATAAGTAGGTACCTATAATGTAAAATTGTCTTGTCTATATTGTTTTTATAATTTATAGCTATTATATGAGTAAAATTTAGATAAATATATGTATGTTATACAATATAATTTCCATTGTATTTTAATAATATTTTTTCATAACATATAATAATCATTTATTTTACTAAAGAAATTGAGTTTTTGATTAAATAATTAAAATAATTTTTAAATTTTAAATTTTAAAATCAATAAATCTTAAAAAAGTTTATATCCTCCCCCTCTCCCTAGACCAAATTTTGTACACAATACAACATGAATATAATAATTTGAATATATTTATATATGTTTATTGTTTATACTGATTAATGAATGTGTCTATTAGAATCTATATCTCAGAATAAATAAATGATCGAGTGTAATCACAGTAAGTGATAAAGTGCCTTCACTAACCTGGTCCTTGATAGTGTACAGTGAATCAAGTGACGACCACTCTCGTTATGCGCATTACCCTTTACCCGTATATAACTATTTAATAAAGATACAAAATTTAAAACAAAAAAAACTGTGTGGGTCCAGGACCCCCCAGAAGCTGTGCTTATAAAGAGAGAGATGTTTTTTTTGTTTTCGACATTCGACTGTACAATAATATGTACTTGTTTATAATAAAATATTATAACATTTTCACTTAAGGGAGAATAGGACAGATTTTAGTGAAAATTAAATTTTTTTTTAGGTAATTTGTACTATATATCTAATATGGTTCTATTAGATTCTCATATTTTTTTAACATCATATTATACTGTAATTATTTAAGCCCTTTTATATATCAAATAATAATTTATTAATAAGTGTTAAACACGAGTAACATTTGAATCAATGTAGGGCAAATTTTAATGCGTCTTTATACTAAAAAAAATTAACACAAGTAAAAGTATAGGTACTTAGGTACTATTTTAAACGACCATGAAACAAAAAAAATCATTTTTTTTATTCCTTAATATAATATTAGAAATTAAAAATAAATTGTTCGTCTTTTCAAAAAAAATGATCCGATCACTCCTTCTGTGTCAAATAGCGATCGTACGTCTACGCGTGACGTCACTGGTGCGCACAGATTTGTGCCGCTGTATTATTTTACGCGGTAGATATTTACATGGCGTTTTTGAAACACTTATTTAAAATAAAAACTTCTACTCCTAAAATGTTGAAGAAAATATCAGTATAAAGTTAACATTATTGAAATATATTAATGCTATATTACAATGAGTATTTGAGTTTTACAGTTTACATTTAGTATAGACAGAATAGTACAAATTTAAAATGGTGTAGGATATATTAAAAATTAAAATATTAAAATATGAATAGTAATTAATTTATATTTTTAGAATATTTTGATTTTTTTTTCATTAAATCGTTGGAACTAGGTTTTGGTTGAGGAACTATATTTTTAGGTACCGTGGGTAAACTGAATTTTTCTGATATTGTTGAATTATTTTCTTTCATGCGAACATGGACTTTTTGCATAATATTTTCGTACTACTCATCGGTTTTATTAAATTCTTATTTTTGTTTTATTTAATATGTTATATATTTAGTTATTTAAAATAATGAATATAATATATCTAATACTAAATTTTTATTATAAATAATAGTTCTGCCTTATATTATAATTAAAAGTTCCTATTATAGGTACTTTTATTTTTTAATCAATGGTTTATGTAGTTATTAATTATATTTATTTAAATGTTATAGTATTTTAAATCACAAATGAGCATACAAAACTATTTTATTTATTAAATAGCTAAGTTATGTTGTACTAAAAATAATTTATTTAAATAACTTACCTCTAATTATAAATTCAATTGAATTGTCTAACAGCAATGACGGCTGAAGAATGACAAATGACAATTGAAAATATCATAAAGATCCTAGTTTGTTATTATTCATGTTATTAAAATGGAATTATCTAATACGATATAAATAACTTTTAATGTCAATAATAATAAATGATAATGATATTATAATATCGTTAAAGAAATTAATTCAGTTTTATATTTTGTATATTAGAATGCACCATATAAACATATAGTACCACGTAAAATAATACGGCGGCACAAATCCGTGCGCACCAGTGACGTCACGCGTATACGAACGATCTCTATTTGACACAGAAGGAGTGATCGGATAATTTTTTTGAAAAGACGAACAATTTAGTTTTCATTTCTAATATTATATTAAGATATAAAAAAAATGATTTTTTTTGTTTCATGGTCCTTTAATAAACTCACTCAGTACCTATATAATATAATAAACTTTGAAGTGTTTGAACATATTAATGTATAAATAATGTTCCAATAAAAATAAAAATTATAACATAACAAATTCTTGCTCTAATAAAAATAAAACATAAAACATAACAGTGATAATATAGTTATATTTTATAGTGAGTATTTGAGTATTATAGTAGGTATCTTATTATCATAGAACGAATGCGATCCGTGATGATAATCAGAAAATGTGCAACAATTTCTTAGTGATGATCCCCTGCATCGCCCATATTCCCCACCTCTACAATAAGACTGTAATATTATAGTTATGTGTATTTAATATTACATATACCTATGTATATATACATATTAGACTCTAATTTGTATTGACTACACATTAGTATTACTGTAGACGAGTAACACGAGACTCGGACCACTTTTGTAAATTTTCACACCACCACAGAACAAATGGTTAATTTCACCCCACCCACCACTTATACAAAATAAGTAATACAATAAATATTGTTTTATTATTTATGGACACCTACCCGGCTACACTGCACCAGACTAATTTAGTGAGAAAAGGTGATTGAAATTCAAATTTCGGTATTTATAATAATATTGATTGATATTAAAAAAGTAAAATATTACAATTTATAATTTATTGGTACCTACTCGATCATTATGTGAAAAAATAAATACTAGTTCAAATTAATAGGTAATTATAAGACGTGTAGTGTACATTTTTAGCACGCGCTTCCTTGAACCAGTATTGGGAGATTCTTGGAAGTTGAAACTATGTTGTTGCTAAACCACAGTGTTTAGGTTTAAAAAACGCTAAACATACACTTTCTCAAAATAAACTCAATTACCTGGTTATTCTCTTATCGCGCTTATATTAATATATAGGTATAGTAGAAAATATATCATCTGCAGCAGCTGTTGTTAATCATTTAAAATTGTAATTGCCGCGGGTAATGAGACTTTAGCATAGAGTGTATAAAATAGAATATAGTTAACGAATTATTCCTAAAAAGTGTGAATTATGCAAACACAGTCGTAGGTTATATACATATTATACGTAAGTACCAGTACTCACTACCTACTCGTTAAAATTTTAATTAAACCTACGTTGTATATGTACATAATAATAATAACGATATTATACGTCGTCCATCTCGTAGAGGCAGCTGTCCTTTTTTTTTATTATTGCGCGTTTTTTAACAGACACACTTTCATAACATTATAGGTATCTAATATTATTATAGGTACGAGTAAAATATGTAATGTGCGTATGTAATAGCCAATAGGACGTCACAAATGTTCTTAAAAAATATTATGATGTAACTCGTTCGTTAAATCTAAAACGCTGATCTGCTTCTCCGGTTTTATCCGTCACGATCTTGTTCGGTCTCACTTGTAAACAGTCACTATATTTTTTTTTCATCTTCTATCCGTCCACTACGATTATAATACTACATATTGTGTGTACGGTGGTTTTAATAAAAATCAATACCTATTACACGTGTTTGCACCGCATATAACCGGATAAGCTGATTTGTATTCCGCCGTCGAAATATCCATATACGACGTCAAATAATACTACTTGCGGTATACTCTATAGACGTTCCTTCTTGATGTTTGTAGGAGGTACCTACGTTTTCGTCGTAAATTTCCAACGTATAATAATATGCGTATTATATGTATATTATTATCTTCTAATATATAAAAAATCTAGTATCACGGCGTTAGTGATTGAACTCCTTCATAACGTTCAGGATCGATTTTAATGAAATTGTTTTTTTTTGTATATTTGGGGTAGATATGAGAGAATATGTCGAAAAGCATTTTTCATCCTCTTACCCTCACCCGAGAAGGTGCTCAAACGGGGATTTTGAAATTTACAATAGACATTTTTGTTTATAAATAGTTGCTATAGGTTGCTACAGGTTATAAAAGAAATAATTAGTAGTAATTAGTATTTATTTATTATTGGTTGCCATTGGTTAATACAGCAAATGTATCAATTCGAATTTTTGAACATTGTCTATTATAGGTAGATGAGTTGCGCTTTGTCCGCGATCCGACATAGTCGGATTGCCTACCAGCGTAACTGAGTGGAATTTACTGCAGCGAGTTACACCTAAAAAGGGTTTGAACAATCATAATTTTTTTAAGAGTTGCCATTTTTTACGGGATCAGCTATTAATTTATACTTTTATAATATTATTACAGTTGACCACGACGACCACGATATTATTATTATTATTATTATACGTATAGACATGTGCTAGACAAATTATTTGGTCTCAGCTGATAAATTAATTTTCTCCCCAAAAATATAAATGCTCATACCGTATTACTAATTATTACCATTAAGTTTATTTTTACTATCTACTTCGTAGTTCGTATTAAAAAATTATAGGTTTTTCAACATTTTTTTTTTTACGTTGAAAAATAAATAAATTTTTATAAAGAAACGTTTAGCTAAGTTTTAAATACCAATCGTACGTCATATTATTATTATTATTTCTATTTTTATTCTTCTAAAAAGTGTCAGCACACAGCTTATAAAATGGTAATTCGCGTATGGTATCGATATCGGTTCTGTAACAATAATAATATTAGTACAATATTGTATTTACCCTGATAATTATTTTATAGCATTATAATATCATTATGATGGAAACAGTTATCAATTATTGAACAAGAATTATAATTTATAATATTGATTAGTTTCACCCACCTAAAGCGTCTCGGTAAATTTTTCTAAAAACAAAAACCTAATGTACAATATTGTTTATATATTTATCATTTTCGTTCGCCGCCCGAATTTTTTTATCCAACGCTCATAATATTCATGGTGCTTTCACATTCCGCCACGGTACTCTAACCTAACACGGGAGTCGATGCTACTAGAACTCCGGTCTCCGGCTACAAGACTTGATAAATACGTTTAAAACAGTTAGGTCGTCGCACAAACAGATAATAACTACCCATTAGTTGACAAATATCCTCAAACTATACATAACAAATCTAAAAACGCACGGGATTTAATGCAAAAATGAAATATGTTATATTGTCATCATTACTATATAGTGTCTTAGACAATTTAATAAAATAACGAATTATAAATTAATTAACATTCATGTGCGAACCATCACTGCGGTCGTGATCAGCGGTCACGCTGATACGTTTCGTTTATTCGTTTTAATGCAAAACTAGAAATACGAAGAAAATTAAAATGATGTGCCAAAAAACAAACAATTATTTAAAATAAAAGTTTCGTTTTTAAAATCTCTGATGTGTGAAACGACATTGTGTGTTCGGAAAGCCTGTACGTTTTATATAGAGCAGTAGAGCACGCGGGAGAAAAAATGCAATTGAAACACTTATGAAGTTATGAACAATGGTCCAACTCCAACTTTCACTATTTTTCAGAAGACTTAACTGTGTGGAGAACTGAATACTTTGATCGCACATGTTTTTTTTTCACTCGTACTTGATTGATACCAGCCACAAGCGTAAATTAAAAAAATCAAATTTTGTTGAAACAGTTTGAACGTATTTTTCAAATGGTGTATAGTATGTACCTTGTATAATCTTATAAAAATGCGTCGAATCGCATGAAATGACCACTATTATATAATTGTATTTTAATAACATTTTCCGTCTCGGGTATACGTAATATAAAATGTATAATGTATATTTATATTATTCCAATTTTATTTGACTCGTAATATTTGGCCAAACGGAAAAGACGACCCAACATGGATTTGTGAAACGGTTTTTGGGAAAAATTGGACTTACAACTCCTTGGCCATATCGGCATTGCCGGAACTATAATATTATACTCCGAAGCAACAATATTATAATATACACCGCGATAGGATGAGACGCTTCTTGTATTTTATAATGTACCCGGTTGGGCATAATATTATTTTCTCACAGGAAATTGGGGTGGGCCGATAAGTCCCGGCGCCGCTGCAGGAGCCTAGTCCCCATTGTCATGGACAAACGAAAAATTGCGACGGGCGAGCGATACGCGTTTTTTGTGTTGCATTTTTGGTATTTATTATTATGGTTATTATTATTATTTATTATTGTGTTTTGTTGTTTTTTTTTTGCCTCGCTCTCGCGCGCGGGGTATATAATAATAATAATAATAATAATAATATAATGCTCACAGATCGTTATCATCGTCGGAATACGTTTCATTTTTATTTGTCCCGTTGAAAACGTTGCGAGACTTGTAAAAGTCCATACCGACACCACACCATAGTATACCTACCTATATACAATATAATAATATATTATTATTATTATATTATTTCATACAAACACACGCCAATACACATACAACCGGATAAGCTGTACGTGGTGCTGATACGTGGAGCACAACTTTCTAAAACACATGCGATTATAATATTATTATCATTATTATTATTATTATTATTATTATTATTATTATTATTATTATTATTATTATTATTATAATATGAAAGGAAATTCGTATATCGGACACGCTCGGACGTTTTGCGCGGGCTCGTGAAAACAATACAATTATAATAATAATAATATGTCTATCGCACAATATTATCTGTACTGCACATTTATACACCCGAGTATACGGGGTGATTCACACGAAGCACACTCACCCCCGTTTTTAAATTGTTTTTCTTGAACAGGTTAGTAGTTCTGATGTTCAAATTATGATTTTTTAAATTTTTAAATATACCTACTCTAGGAGTTAAGACCATATTTTCAAACACGTGGATTTTTTGGTTGCCTTTTACGGAGGGTCTCGTGACGAACATCATTTTTCCGAAATGAAAGCCACACGTTTTGGCTGTAAAATGTCGAGCAGATGATTTTTTTGATAATGCTGATGATCGAATCTCAATCTACATTTGAACGAGTTAATTTAAGTTAAACTATTTCAAACGTACAGCCGAGTTGTACCTACCAGAATTAAATAATACAACATTCGTGTAATATTGAGAAGATGCACAATATTATGGGCAAATATTTTTTGTTTTTTGTAATCGAAAATTAAAAACTACAGTTATAGAATTTTCTAATGTTGATAAGATAACAATAATTATATATTATGTATTTATATAAATATTGTATAGGTACCTAAGTGAGTACAAAATATAGTTTATCTATTTTATTCATGTGAAACAACATACATACTAGGTATAAACTATAAACTCAACAGCAAAAACAGGAACGTTTTGTAAAAAAATTAAAATAATGAAGGTAATGAAGTCTCATTTATTTACTTTAAATTATACATAAATTGTGACCACGATAATGACCCGTATAATAAAGTATAAAAAAGTAATAATATAACAATGCTATGGTCTACAATTATTATTATTGTTAAAGTGCATAAACAAGTAGTAGTTAGTTCGTAATTAATATAAATCCGTAATTATGACTGGAGTAGACAGTAGACACTATACCTTTCTGACTATCTATAGTGGAATTGTGGAATTTCTGATTTATTAATATTATTTAATAATACTAATCATGAGTACCAAGAAATCGGTAGTAATAATATTCTTTGTTGCAGTGTTTATGCACAATCCTATAATACTGCGTCCAAAAAATATCTGATTTAAAAGTTTTAATTTCTGGGCTCTGAGGGTCTTAATTGGCCGTTAAAGGTAAAATGTAAGTGTAAAGTAGGTTTACAACTTATTACGAAAATGTATTTTGTTTTATTGTGTTTAGTTTGAATACTAAACTTTCACAATAAAAACAAAAATAAACATACGAAATATATTTCAAACATGTGATCTCCGAAAACCTGGACAATTCTTAAACATGTGCCTACACACCTCACTAGGTTACAACCTAACCTCACTACACACGACTGCGAATTTCAATCACTAAATCACTCAATTTTAGAGTGTATATTTTGTATAAATCCGTAATCGTATATTTTAGTATAAGACTATAATATATAAGGTACCTACCTATATTACATTTTATATTATTTGAGTTCAAAAGGAAAATATTATTTAGGTCAAACGCATGTACTAAAACTTCAATATTATTTCATCGGTTGACAATATAATATGAATGTTCCATATTATAATATTACCATTTCACGTGATTTTCATGCGGTAATGCGGTATATATATAGTTTTACCAATCGCTGAATTTGACACTGGCTAATATTATACATATAGGTTGTCAGGTAGATAATGTGTAAGTGAAGTTACTCATAGGTGCTTGCCGCAATTATAATATTATAACGAGGCCATAAAAATGTTAAAATCACATTAGTTTCTCATTTATTCGTTTTTACTTAAAAATTAGTCCATTTTTTGCGAGCGTTTACGCGCGAATAAACAATACAGATACAGATCTCCGGAGCGTGTAAATCATTCGCCGCCCTTCTTGCATTAAATAATAATATTATTATTGTATTCTGTAGATGTACATTATAATACGCGTATATTTGTGAGGCAGGTACTGCGGCAGTATTGTTATTAATTTATTATTATTATTACCACTATTGTTATTATCTTTGCGTCTTTAAACGTTTACTAGCCCGTAGGTTTAATTTTTTTTTTTTTAAATTATTGTTACCTACCTACCTCGTAAAAATGAGTAAAATATAATATTATGTTTTATTGCTAAACCCGATTAGACGATAAGCCAGCGTTTGTGCGGAAAAAATATTGAGAAACGACGAAATATTTTTCCACTATTCATACTCCACCCAATAGACGGCACCGAACGAAATCAGAAATCCAAATAATTATTGTAGAAATAATAGCACGTGATACCTACAGCGTATATACCTGCTATATATTATAACAATATAATAGTTACAAGAAGTTTACCCAAACGAAAACTACCTACGAACTAGGTAACGATTTTAATTATAATGAAAATTATACAGACTATTCTTGTACATAACACCTTCTCGGCACAAGTTTAATTTTATTCGAACACGGAAACATTTTCTGTTTTATGTAATATATTATACAACAGAGTGTACTTAGAATTTCACGCCCCGGGGTATTGTATGCCACATCACCCTAATCTGATTATCATATTTTATCAGTATAGGTATTGCAGTGACTTAAATCAACGTTGAAAAGTTTTGTCAATTTCTAATATTTTATTCAAACAATAGTTCAAATAAATGTAAGCATTTTATTTCTTGAACATAAACCCTAAAGTTAAAGCAATTCAACATTTTGTATTTAGTTTAATTAAGTGTTTGATTTTTTAAGGTTGAATACTGACAAAAATTGTCGCATCAAATTGTCCCGATCAATCAATAATCTTAAATAGTAATACAATACTCTGTTTCTAAATATTTGGCTTGCAGATTATAGATACATAATAAATAGTAATATTATGCATTTCACAAAATTGCTATACGCTGATGCAGTTTTAGCAGGTATTCGTCGTTTATAATATTACCAATTTGATCAGTCCAGTGCTTGAATTGAAGGGGTGCATTGGGGCAACGCAGTCTTCTTTTTAGAAAATATTAATGCGTAATCCTTCTAATTATTAAATATTCAAGTACTCACATTTTTTTACACTTTGCATCCTCTCCTAATTTTTCCCAATTCAGCCACTACTGTTAAATTATAACAAGTCCGAAACGACCGATACGGCTTAGTGACGTCCACAGATCATTTGAACAAAGTATGACAGATTAGATCTGACCCGTCACTTAACGAAGTATATAATATTATATATAGATAATATATTATATTATATTATATTTTACATCATATTTGTAATTGTTAATCTGTACCTAAGTGTATTGAGCGTCATAAAAAATATAATAAACGCTATAACACCCCAAAGTTTAATATATTTTATTCTCCTTGGAAACAGATCGTTACAATAATTTTGTAATTATTATTATTAATGTTTTAACAAGTCGTGAAAGACTAGTGGAGAAAAGCAAAAATGTAATCAGGTCGGTCACTGATCGTTACGACAACGACGACAGTGTTTCAATGTATTTGCGTTTTTTTTTAGTTTGTTTCACAACAACAACACACATGGTAGGTGTACAGATGCATTTTTTCTCAATGGCTTCTACCGAATTTCCGACCACTAAAATACTTCCATAAACTTTTCACAGCTTAACTCGCCAATTCTGTTTTCTTTTGTCGCGTAATGCTGCATCTACAGAATAATAGTAATCGCTACGATAATTCTATTTTATTGAGATTGGTTTTACGCGAAATGTAATGGCTGTTGGCAGTTGGCGTACACGTCCACGTCGTCGATAAACGCTTATTTATCGGACTATATTATGCCATTTAAGTTTAATTTCTGTATATTTTATACTGCGTACACCGACATTTGGTATTTGATAACAGTCGTAAAAATAACTTTATACCATCTAGTAAAATCACTATAAATTGAAATAGTTCGTATACAATTGTTCCAAAAGTTGAAAATCAATAAATAAATATATATATTAATAGTATTTACTATTTACGTATTCGACAAAAAGCTTTCATACATCCCTACTCGCACTATGTTTCATTTTTACAGACAGAGATGTTTTCTGTAGTTGAATAGCGTGCAAACAATTCCACAGCGAACTTAGATTCGATATAGATTCAGTCTTATGGTTTAAAGCAGACACTATTTCAAGTACATCTCACAAACACCAATTTCATGTTTTTTTATTATTGTGGTTAAGTCGTTTAAGATAATATAGGTCCGTAGTAAGGTTTTTGATTTGTATAATTGTACACATATTTTTCATGAATTTGTAAAATTGTTTCGTACAATGTATAGAAATCGTTTTAAAAAAATTATAAAGCTCGAATTTTTTAAGTTTAATAAGAGTAAATGCACATGAATGCGGAATCGATAAGCCTTATACCGGTGTATAAAAAAGTCTGGCGGAATCGATGAAACCCCCGAGGAATTATTTGTGCGTGGCAATTCATTAACACCCAACTCCGTTGACTTTATAAAAATAAATACGCAATGTACAGAGTACAGTTTTAAATTTTAATCAGTACAACTAGTACAAGACTACCCTGGTTTTCCATCACAGCCTGTGCCGCATTCGTGACCACGCGGGTACGCAACCCGTTATCTTATAATTTATATTAATATATTATTGTCTACGCGCCGAATATTCGTCAATCGTTTCAACAGTCAATGAATTTGTCGATATCGTAACGATAAAAATATAATACTGTACAATAATATGACAATACAAATATATTTTAAAACCGATGAAATTAAGCGAATTCAACCGTGGACAGTTAACGATCATTATAATCGAGGAATACGATTCATTTTACCAACTAGTTTTTTCAAATTCAAATATTGTATATTATTTTAACATAAATATCTGCAGTAGGTACTTCGTGTCTATCATCACACGGTTCTTCGTGCTTTTGTAGTGCATACGATTTTCGAGCCGGTCACTCGCAGTACGAGGAGTATCATTATAGAATTAAATATCTTGATAATATTATTATTTTACCCGAGCTCGCTCGGCTCGACTACTGAGAAACAAAACGGGTAGCGTGGCATAATACAAACACACACACACACACACACACACACACACACACACACACACACACACACACACTACATATTATATGAGTGTGCGTTAAGTAAGTAGACAGTTGTAATGGTAGTCATGGCAACGGGTAAACTGCGAAACGAAATAGTCACTATATTATAAATAAATGTACGCGTATAAACGGCTCTGCTCGTTATTATTAAAATACCTACCTGGCTTGCGTTTTTACGACTCCGACAGAGAAATTAGCATAAGCTGAAAACCGCCACAGCCGCCCATATGGTTTATTTCGTTGTTTGTTTTGTGCTCGTGTGCATTTTTTTAATAATATTATTTATATTCTCCTTCCTCTGCCGCCGCCACCGCCGCCCTCGGCGTGTTCGGTAAAAAATTATTTTTTTTTTAATAAAAACGACAGAACAATCTTACTAGCGATTTTAAAAATATAATCCATGCGTACACAATGTATTATAACGTAATATTATTAATGTATTTTAATGCTCACGCGTGCGCGTTATGCGTCCGCTCGGCATATTATTTTATTAGAATATTATTATTATTATACCCTGGGCGGCGGATATAGTGTTTAACACGCTATACAATACACACATACTTATAATATTATATACATATAATACTGACATTGCCCGAGCATACAGGGTGATTTGTCGTAAGCATATAATACTCACACCCGTTTTCCTTTTGATATTAAATTTACTTGATTTCCGTTCTTTAGACTTTTTAAATTTACCACCTAAATATTTGCATTTCTAAACTATTAAACTAGAGAGTGCCCATACACAAAATTCTCTTTTGTAAACATGAACCACCGTTTTTTGTATTGGAAACTGTCGAGGAGACGATTATTTTGAAAATGTGATGAATAAAAATCGATATTCGTATACGAAACGTATACTCTGAGCTTTTAAACTTTAAGTACCTTCTAGTTACAATCTGGATACTGATACCTGTTTTACAGGCACGCGTATCCTAATAATTTGTGGTAATTCACATAATAATTATAATATTATTTATAATTTGTAAAAATTTTTCGAGTATCTTTCGAAGCACATAATAAATACTAGACTATTAGATCTATTTTATGCAGATATTTTATACAAAATCATTATTAATAATTGCTATAATATTGTCCTTAGCAGCTACACACAGTTTACAAAAAATACATTTGTTTTAACACAGGGTATTATGGTGTAAATAAACGAAGTTGTTTTTGAAAATGTGGTCTTTTAGTGCACCTACTTAAAATTTCGGAAAATCAGAATAAATGCATTAGCAAATAGGATAAAAGAGGGTTGAGCGTGTTTAGTGTTTCACCCTATACATATACATTATGGGTACGTACGTATACACATGGCCCTGCAAAGCTCATTAATATTAATTCGAACACGAAAGGTCAGCGAAATTCGGTAGCGTGTTCCCGGTCTATCCGTTTCTGAAGGCATACCGTGTATAATGGAGGTAGTATAATATATCAGGTATATACAGTGGTAAGTGGGTTAGGTACCTATTTGGGTTATACACAACGTATATAATACTTAACCTAACATATTACATGTGTACGCGTGTATGATACATATAATATTGTAAAATTGTATGATAATAATATTGTGTAGAAACGTTAGCCATAAATGCTTTCCCGTACTAAGACATAAAAAAAATGATAAATATACATATCATAAAAATGTGGCAAACATCTCGGGATGCAATATCAATCAATAATCATCTAAAATAAATAAACAAATGGCTTTCCAGGCCTAGTACAGTAATACCTCTCGACGCTCAGACATAATAACCACAAGAACCTGCAGAATTGGACATACCAACCTCACTCATATTATATAACAAAATATGAAGAACTACCCTACTACAGCTAATGTGACAAACCTCTCACAGTGAAACACATAATATAGTCCTAGATCACCCACTATTCGCCTGTGCAAGAACCGCATAATTAAACATCCTTCAGCTATAATGTGGAAGAAGCACTCGGGGAACACAACACTCATTGAATCTAAAACTTTTTCAAAACCATCGGTATAGACGGAAAAAAAATTTAAAATAAAATAATATAGTTATGTAAACACTGTAATTTAGCCAAGCCAAAAACCATATTAATTAATGTAAAATAATTTAAATTGTAGGCTGAACTGGCTGAAGCCTATATATATAAGGTCTAGACCATATAGCTCTTGAAGCCTTTATATCCTATAAAACCATTTTTTTCACGTTTACCACAAAATGTGATGTTCACCAAAATATTATAATATGTATGTTGTTTAAGTCCAGCAGTTAGCTATAATACATTTTAAATATTTTAATGGTTCCAAGTCGAGTTTTTCTCATATTATATACAACAAAAGTGTAAAACCGTTTTTCCATGACTGAAATAATATGTCCTCCATTGTCTTCATTGGTACAAAAATGTAACATCGTTATCAGAACAATCATATTCTAGCACTATTATATTACTATTTCATAAATATGTATTATATTTTAGTAATTAATAAGAAAACAACCACTTTGCGTGCGGAACGTCTTGTGGCTGATGACATTTTTCTCACGAATTATCTATATTTTTTATTAGACGAACAATTATGATTTTCCTCTTTATTTTATAATACCTACTCAAATCATTAAAATACGACCAAGGTATACAAATGCAATTGAACGTACCTACGCACTACGTTCTACTAATAAGTTTGTTTTAAAAAAGCGATATTTCTTATTTTGTATAATTATTATGTTCAGTATATTTGAACTCTCACTACCTACATTTTTATACAGAGGTACACGACGTGGACTGATAAGTTCAGACGGTAATTAAGAAAAATTAGTTTGTTAAAAAATTTAAATAATCTGCGTGTCTTACTGAATCCGGAGTTGCACGTGCACCACAATATTAATTATAACGAATAGCTTGTATAAAGAAAAAACCGGACACATCCTTCAATCTTCGGTGAGTGGGCCACCGGAGCCGGAGCGTGTCAATAATGTTTGTTTTAATTATTAATTACAGTGTATCGAAATATGGAACGCAATACATAACATATCATAATGTATAGATCTACACGACTACGCTGGGTAGAAGCGGAAACAATTTATTTTTTCCCAAAAAACTTTCATATTCTAATTTAGTATTCGATTATAATTTTTGAATTACTGATGAGAACAACATACTGTTGGCTCGATAATCGTAATTTATATTGTATCAAAATATTGTTAGAAATATGTACTGCATACTGATCGCACGAAATTTAAAACACGCTTACACGGATTGTCCTTAAAAGAATAATTGAAAAAACCACTACGATAAAAAATTTGATTAAAATTTAAAATAATAATTTATAAATAAATAAACAAATACAAGTTTACTGTCTAAAAACACCTTTTTTTCAGAAGAACGAAAATCGACATGGGCATCCGGATATACAAGTGAGGGCTCGTGCCTTGTACACGTGTAATGTGTGTTATAATATATAATATTGAGACATCCGCCGGTGCAGGTCGACGGTCTTACACGCGTCCAATTTATTATATTATTACATTTAAAATATGTTTTACACCCTCCAGCCGCAGGTCTGCCGCCGAATAACAACTATGATATAACATCCGATTCGTAGCCGCGCCAGGGTGTATACAGGATGCGTTATACATGCCAAGACCTGATCATTTTCACGTATAGAATTATTTTAAGGTAACTGGTAATACTGTAAGAGCATTCATATCTCAAAGTTAAAAGCATCAAAGGGGGGGGGTGCACGGTCTTAGTGAAATCCAAAGACCCCGAGAATAGGCCCGCTTAAATTCCCTTAATCACCCTTTCTTAATTAATAAACTAAAAATGCTTATTTTTTAAAAACATATAGTAAATAAGTTTATTGACAAGTTCAAAACGTTATGAATGTTATATGAATTGTATATTTTTATAGAAGTTATACTGCGGTAAATTTTACATTTTAATGTTCACGACTTATGTTTTCATTATTATTGTAAATTTTTTTAATTTTTGTTATGCATACCCCAACAATGAAGAGCAGGCCCTGGGAGGTATGTACGTTGGCCTTTTCAATCTATCGATTTAAGATTTTACACATAACCATAGGTATTTGTATATCCTATATAACTTCGATATATGTAATAACTGGCGACAAATTCCCAATAATTTTTTTTCTCAACTGACCACGGGATGGTTTAAATGCAGCGTTCAACGGCACGCAGCTTTTCCACGACCGCCAATCTATTTGCCTGCACAGTTGTACACCGCAAAAATTGACTTTAATAATAATATTATAACATTGCAACCTACCTACCTCATTACCACATTCCACCCTAGTCGACAAACGCGCGTTTCTCCTCTCGGCCGTCCCCCGGGGGGTCGCTAAGTACTTGTCCCATATAATATATACGAGCGGGCACTCTGGCGAGCGACTAACGGCCAACTTCCTAGGCCCGCGGCCTTATCGATGAGCATGGTTGGATGGTGGATGGGGGTAGGACCTACCCGGTAGGTGGCATTTGTGCGCAGCATAGGTATACACGCGAGCTAGTCATTCGTTTAACTTTGAAAAATATGTTGTTTTCATTATTAATACGCTTGACTACGTTATAATATATATATATATATTGGTTATACTATTACTACAAGACGCCGTTTGACGCGGACCGGCGTTATAATTAGTGCGCGCAGGAAACGTCGTGCTTCGGGATATGGTGGACGTCGGGGAAGGTAGTGGCGTATATAATATACACGAATTATTTATAATAAAGTATCAGTAGTAGTAGTAGTAGTAATATATTAACGTTCTGAAGTGTGTGCGCGTAAACATCTGTTCGCATGAATATGTATGTATCGCGCGGTAAGGATGATGATAGTAATAATAATATTATACGGTGCGTAGCATGTGTCATGCACGCGGGTCCGGCGAGCTCCATATTATTTTATTATTACTGGTTAGTGGTTACACAGCGGTTACACAGCGGTTACAGGTCCACTCACCCGCGCCCTTTACCTAATTAATAATATTATATTATAATGTTATATTTCGTGCGAAGTATTCAGTGGGGCAACTAGGACTAAGATGTTGGGGGGGAGGGGGAGGGACTTTTCCCACCTAAACCTTAAGCTTGGGACAAGGATTATTATTTAGATTCGCACGATATATTTTTATGCTTGCAAATTAAAAAAAAAAATGACACTGTAAGATATACGAGGTCGATTTTACTCGGAATCGAAAATACCTCAGTCTCGCCTATAATTACGTAATCACTAATCACAAATCACACGCACATATTAGATTAAACACGTACAAATAAGACGATTTCCTAAATATCTGCTAATATTGTCATATCGTGTCAACCATTTGCCACACATTTAATTTGATAAAATGTTTTGGCTGTAAAAATGTAACGACGCTAGTATATCACTGTGATATTATGATGATTGATGACTGATGAATAGTGTTTTTTAATTTTATTTGTAAAATAGTTTACAAGATAGTGACCACATACTATATAATATTATCACTCAGTTTTTCATTTAAAAAATTAGATTTCGCTCTTAAAATTGTATAATCTAGCTTATTAAGTTTCTCAATGTCACAATTGCGTGTGTTATTTATTATGTCATACATTGTACCATTGGGCTATGCCAGCGACCAGCGTTAATATTATAACTTAATAATTAATAAATATTATAATATTAACGGCATAACAAAATGAAATACAATTCAACGTTGTCACTTATAAAAAGTCATCAGCGAAGTTACTTTAATTTTTCTAAATATAGATCGCAATATCACATACAACGAGCCAAAGGTAAAGGTACAGAGATAAAATATAGAAAAAATAATATTATATTGATCATCAATTTTGGATTTTGTTTGTCGATTGACCGGCGGGGCAGTACCCATTATCATTTATTTATATACTATTATTATTATATTTCATTTTGTTATTGAATTAACTGCTGCAGTTGCCGTAGTGTACAAAGTGCAATGTTATGAGTGCAATTGTTTTAGCATTAGATGCTCTATAACTATAAAATTGTTTGACTTATTGTTGTACTGAAAGTCTGTTAAATGGGAAGGGACATGTTTTTAAATTTTTTTTTGGTTTTAATTAGATAATTTTTCGGACCCAATTAGATGTAAATTTGGGTCCAAGGAACTGTAATATATCAGTATACAAGTACACTAACATGGCTGTACAGGTTGTGCGTGGGGGTTGTAGTTCCGATCAATAATTATTCAGGAAAAAATAGTTTTAAAATAAAATACAACTATAATTATTTAATATTATTCATAATTGTATCAATAAAATGACTGAAGTACACCACGCTATTTAACGCAGTCTTGTTAGCCTCGCACTATATATTGTATCCGTATTACATAAAAATAAAACGTATTATAATTTATACTATTTGATTATGGATTATATTAAGTGGTATTATCATAACCAATCGGTCGACATTATAATTTCAGCATACGAGATACATCAATGGGTCACGGCCCATGTAACTATATAGGTGGGCTTGAGTTGGCCCCCTTGAAATATTTCTAGTAGAAACCAAGTCCTCGCCGAAATCAGAAAAAATATTTTGTCACTGAATTATGATTATAATGTACCAATATTTTGTCAATCATATCGATGAACCTTATAACGCGATACCACTTCTGAAAACTGATTTGAATTAGTTATTAATATGTCTATTTGAGATCGATCAGGCTACATTTTTAATATTCTGTGCTCAACTACAATAAATGTCGTTTAAATATTTATAATTTACGAAAATTTAAATGACGCTTTCATACAATTTGAAAATTGTTTATTTTGAACCTCTTAAAAACTGTTCATTATCTATCCCCTTAAGCAATATAAATATATAATATTATCCAACATTCAACACGTATTTATAAAATTCGTCCTGATGTGGCTTGTAACTTGTTATAGTCTTAAATCGTAATCTAAGAATTCTATTAATATAATATAACATAATATGTATATTAAACACAATTATACCAACGTTAATATAAATTGTAAATATTTTGGCGTTCGTGGCTATTAAATTATAATATTATATTACTCTGAATTCCGATATTCATCCGAAAGAGTCGTACCATCGTTAGTTATTATAAGTAATTTGTTATTTGCTATCGTTAGGTTGTGTTTCCCGAACACTGAAATTACTCATAGTCATATTCTATCAAGTTATATATAAAATTGTATTGATTTCAGACTTCATCGAAACCCGAAAACGAGTAATTCCCAATAAATATTATTATCTTTAGATACATTTAGAACAGGATGTATGAAATTTTTACCTATTTATTACACTGCTGGTCGTTATTCCGTGCATTTATATTTTATACCAATAAGCGATAGAAATAATAATATACTTCCTGCAGAGCTCCATCGGTGTAAATTCGGTTTAAAACCGATTACATAATGTTGACATAGGTTTCCGTTAGTCCTAAACAGTGCTTGATTTGGAAAATAATTAGAAGTGAGACTCGGCGGATGTTTGATGAATGTGTTCCACCCAAGATTAACCGTCACATTACCGTGGGGGCTTCGGCCGCACTCCCCCCTACGGCATCAACCGCGTCAAAACAATATTAAATTTGTTTTACAAATATATAAAATTGAAAAGAAAAAAACACTTATTTATTAGTTATTTGTTTAAAAACATAAAATCGGTAAATTATCAATAAATTATGCATTAAGAGGCTACACCCACCAATAATTTAAGTTAAGACTCGTTCATCGCCAATCTGTGTAGCTAATTACATATTACTCGTAGAGTAAATGTTTTTACACCAATAAAAAGATCAAAACTTTTACTATTATCTCTCTGATTTTTCAATAGCTTGATTATAATTATTTAATAATATAGGTAATGTTTTACCTGTTCAAAAATTAAAAAGTACAAAATTCAAATGCTATATTTTGATTACGTTCAAAAACTCACGTAAAGATATTTTTTTAATTTTAATTTTAAAGCAAGTTATGAGTATTGTTACGGGTTTATATAATATATAGACGCGAGTTGGGACGTAACAGTATTTTAAAATGCATCTACAATTTTAAATATTAAAATATTCATAACTTGCTTTAAAATCTAAAAAAAATGAAAAATGGTTTTTTTATGTTATATTGATGGATAAATTGATCAATAAATTCGTTATTAGTTTTTTATAAACGAGAAGGAAAAAAATACTAGATGTATTTATGATTTAATATAAGGTTTAAAAACAATTTTACATTTATTTTCAAGGGATTTTGAATTATTTGTGGATTTTAAAATGCTCATAGCTTGCTTTAAAATTAATACCTAAAAAAACCCTTCTAGGTTCACTATATATGATATTCTTTCTTTTTAAATTGATAATAGATCAATAAGCTCTTTTTATTAAACATACCTGGATTGAATGGATTATTCTGAATGTCCTCTTGCAGGGCTTAATGCTGTATGACGCTCCAGGCCAAAATGCCTAATGGTGACTTTTTCGTACAATAACCCTGCATATTACCATAATATTAAGAATATGACACAGAAATACGAAAAAATTATATACAATGCTCAATTTGTACTTTATTATTTATTGTCTAATTTCAAAAATATATAATGTAATATACAACTAACCTAACCTACTATTCCCGATTCCGGAAGTAAGTTTCAATCCGCTTTTAACTCGAAAATGTACCCAAGTTCTAGTGTAGGTAGCTGTCGATACAGAAATCCTATAAAATATTCTTAAATGCAATTTTATAATCTGATATATAAATTCTTGTCAGCAAAACTTGTGCATCATTCTCGTCTTAAAATTCAAATTATCAAACTTTGTTTTCTATAGGTATATTATCATTTATCATGTTCAGACATTTTCAATATTTTAGGCTTTTTCCATACATGCAAATAATAATAATAATTATTATTATTATCTTTTTTCCAGATGTTCGTGTAAAGGTATTCCACTATATTCCCTTTGCGGTGAATTTGATTTTTTGGTCAGTTTGGTACTTAAATTAATATTAAACATTAATTTAAGTACTAAATATTAGCCTAATAACTGACCAGATAATTTGGAAGAGCCAGGCGTACGTTAATAATATCAGTGCTAGGATAGTACTGGTTTTATCAATGTCAGTCTTTCTATACAACTTTTTTTGAAAATTATTTCCCGTTCTTTGTTATCAAACAAATTGATTGAAGTACTGACCAGTCCATAAGTATTGCCATCAGCGTTTTGAGGTCTACTAGTACTCAACATATTTGAATTTCACATGGAAATCAGAAAAAAACACGTTAGTATATTTTTCACATATTTTTATTTATTGTTGAAACTAAATCTAAGTTTTTCAGGCTTTATTACGTGTAACGATGTGTAACGATTGTTACATCATTAATATATTTTATAAATATAATAATATGTACAGTTGGCACATATTGTAGGTATATAAATATATGTTATATATCATATGTACCTATTATTTACAATAATATGCTGGCTATATATTAAGCCCCTCCTGTTTTGGTGCTACATTTATATTGTAAGGCTACAGCCAAATATCTATATGTAAGGGAAACCAGTCATCCGCGATTACTATCACGCGCATTCGATGAACTCCGAGACCGTCCGACATTTATAGTAAACTTCGTTGGTAACTCGTTAGTAATAATAAATTTTTTATATTAATAATTATTTGGATCAATCGTCATTTATTTGTAATATTAAGATCCTAAATACCATTCATGCTCCCGAGCTACGGTTAAAATATATTCAAAAAAACCAACTTCTTCCCTGAATATTCTATATTTACTTGGTCATCCCCAACCACGTTACAGACGTTATGGTAAAATATAGAGGTAGCTTGTAAAAAATACAAGACTCCAACTTTTATTTTTGACTTTATTATTTTGAAATAATGAGGTCATAAGATATTTGTACTTAAACCTAACCAGAAATTACGTTGGTAAACTACAAAATAACAGTAACAAAATATGTTTTACAATACCCATTATGGTCAATAATACTACTTACTGTTACATCCATAATAACAATACCATCACTGCACAGTCATCCACAATTAGGGAATATGGATTACATACATTATGAAATACCACATTAAATAATCAACCGCAAACTAGTTTTAACATGTTCCTTCGACTGCAACAATCGAGTATTGTTTTAATGGTTTATCCATAGTAAATAAAATAATAATTTCAGAAAATTTAAACTCTGTTAACATCATAATTTTTGTGGTGTACTCTGGATTAAAAGCACACGAGTGGTTGTCATCTCACTCAAAGTTGTAGTATCTAAAAATCTATGTCAGATATGTAACAAATAGAACCAATATTTAAGAATGAAAACTTTAAAATAAATGAATAAATTTGAGTATAAAAATAAAATCTTTTATTAAAGTTAGACAATTACTCTATACCTACAGTGGTTAGTAATCTTGTTATTAAATGTAGGTGTGTCATCTTGAATGAAAAATTAATTTGTATAAGTATTAAATTGTATTAGTCGTCGTTTATTTTGTTTGTTCTGATTGTATTTTCGTCTGAAAGTAAATTAATGATAACTCTTGAACATAATATCTTAAAAATAAAAGCCAATAAGACATTTTCGTATTTTTGCATTTTTATTATGTTTGTTTCAAGCAACGAAATTAAAAATCGAAGTCCAATTCGACCAGTAAAAAATTATCCTCTTTAACGAAAAAAAATTAAATCAGACTACTTACGATGCGTGACATCATTTGCGTCTATGTACAAGCATACAATCAATCACACTTACAATAATCATCATTAACTACTAACGCAAATGTCATGGGCAACGGCAACGAAATTGCATATTGCCCCTTTTTAAAGGCCCACGAGCAGGCCCTCATTAATATGTAATAACTGTTCGATTGTTTATTAATTTATTATATTTCTGGTGCCCTTGCAAACAATTTGATTTTTATATAGTTCGATTGAAACATTTTTCATAACCATCCATGAATATAGTTATAAATTAATAAATAGGTACAAATGCTAATTTAACGAGTTTGGCGTTTACGCGTCAGTATACAATACTGTTAAAAACTGCTTCAGTTGCTTTTACATTTATGTATAATGCATATCATAGAGATATTTTGGAGATAACAACCATTTATATATTATGAATCGCTTCCGTTGACTGGTAAATCATATTATATAAGATAGGCGTAAAGGTATTACGTAGGTAAACAATATTGAATATTTGAATACATGTATCCTACCGGCTACCGATAGACCTAATAATGCGATAATATTTCAGAAAACTGATCTGAATTCGTTATAATATTTACTTGAGATCGACCAGTCCACATTTTAATATATCTGATTTTAGTTCCGAATAATCGACAGTTGAAAACTCCTAAATTTAAAAATATTCACATCAAATTTACAGGAATCGGGGAGTGCAGAAGTTGAGAAAAATTGACTCATTGCTCCTAAATAATGACAAATTCAGTTTTCAAAAGTATTATCGCATTACTAGGTCGATCCGTATACGATGAAAATAGATTGGTATGTTTTGGCTTTAAAATAAATGATCAGTGATCGGCGATTGCCACCAAGTTCCTTATATAGTTATACAATTTTCCAACTATAGAGGAGTTGAGTTGAACGTTCAAAAAAATTATTATTTTTGTAACTAGTCAATGGGCCTCCTCCGACAGTACCTATCCATGCTATTCTATCTGCGCAGCATCGATATGTCTCATAATTTATCATCTTATTGTACCAATGGGTTATGGGTGTTACACGTTGATCGTTGAACGCGCTTATGAATTATGCTATTATTATTATATAATATACAGGAAGTCGTTTGACTGTACCTACATAATAATATTACTTACCACCTATAATAATATAAGCTTGTTATAATTATTGTTATTATATTCCGATGAGATTAAAAGATATTAAAAAAATCTGTTGGTCGTCTCCGATGACGATCTGCGCTGCTGCAGTACCTACACGTCACACAGGTGGTGTTGTACCGGTATATAGATGATCATAGGCATATATAGTAAATACATAAGCGTGTTTTATTATCTTACACACACACATACTCATATACGTAATCACCATTGTCTCGACGCCGCTTTTATATTATTATAATTATTATTAACTATCCTGTGGGAAGTGTGAAACGTTATGATGAATACCATCGCAGCTGTTTCGTACCTATATATACATAATAATATTATAATATACGCGTATAATAATAATAATAATAATATCGATCGGATATACGTTTTCGTATATTATAATACGCGCGGCGCTTGTGTACGTGTGTATAGATCATCTATGTATAAGCGCACTATCGTTTACATTTTGTATAAAGCTTTCGATTAATTTAACAAAAATAATTACAATTCTTGACCCGATATATATATATGTATATTGTATATTATAAATGTGTTTTGTGCACGTGCACCTGCACTGGTATATATACCTGTATATGTAATAATATAATATATTAATATGCGTTTTACTTATACATAGCCGACGATGGTAGGTATAACACTCCGCTCGTACCGATTTCGTTAACGACCATTAAAATATTACGAACGAGTGATTGCAATCTTCGGAGGAGTGAAATAATAATAATAATAATAATAAAAACAATTAACGCCGCGGCCAGTCCAGTGTGTTCGACGTCTCCAAAACGATGTATGTATAATATTGTTATTATGATCGAGGAGGAGATCGACTCGCCGACGAGTGGCCGGTTTTTCATCTCAAACCGTCGATAGGTAACCTACCTATATTAATGTATATTATGTATAGTTTTATGTACAGGGTGATCGCCGGTCGTGGTGCTAAACCTGACGCACTCGTTTTTCTTTTGCCGTTCGAAGGTTTTCCTGTGGCAGAGTTCGTCTTTAAAATCTGCAGAATAACCTCTCTTTTTTGCATCGCGAAAAGTTGAGCGAATATTTTTTTCTTGAAAATGTTGTTTGTATTTTAACTTAAAATTCGAACGAGTAGTTACAAGTTACCAAATTATTAAATGTTATATATTTCAAGCATTCAAGGATAATATTATGAAATATTCGGTGGCCGTGGAAATACGACGTGGGGGTTGTTATGGATTTGAAATTAATAAATCAGTTAGCTAATTGATTATTTTACTATTGATATTTTATAATTTGTAAAAATTGTTTGAGTAATAATAAGTCCCAGAAAGATAATATGGATTGTATATTGCATAAGTATTTTTAAGTAATATCATTAATGTATTAACACGATTTTCCTTAGTACACACAGTTTAATAAATTAGTCTAATTACTCAGAAATTGGATCAACATTTTCAAAAAAAAACAGCTACTTAACAATTTACAGCATGCAATGTCGGAGGTTGTGATTTGTAAAAATTAAGTTTGTATGTCATAGGACACTTCTTAAATAGTATAAAAATTTAAATGTTTAAAAATACCTATGAAAGTGCCTAAACTCACAAAATGCGTTAGGTATTAAAAGAAGTGATGTAGCATGCTTGCAGATTAAATCACCCTGTACATAATCCTAAAACGGAATACTGTAGCGGGAACGACTGCGATAAAATAATGATTAGAACGTCATTTAGTTATTAGGTGTAACGATTAAAATATTACACAATATTTTATGATATATTATATATGTAGGTATCGTATATTCATATATGGCTATTATATATACGCACAGTCGCTGCCACGTCTCAAAAGTTCTCACGTATATATTATAATATATAGTTTGAAGTATTACAAGTTACTACAATGTATATAAGTTCTTGAAAATTAATCTCACATGTCTTGCAATATTTTAAAAATTAAACTAGCCGCGTGCATCACTGCAGAGCGTCTCTCATTAATTTATATATTATTACAAATTAATTTTTTATTTTCAAAAACCACAAAAATCGACAAGAGTTTATTCGAATTTTCATTGTCATAGTAAATAATAACCCTATCTATGTAGTATATACAGTATATACATTCCCATGAAAGTATATAACTTGTACAGTTAGTTGGCGTATAATCGGTTAAAACTTGTCGATAGGTATAAATTAAAACTCGTAGATGGGTATTGGGTATTACGATAATGAGGCATGGACATATAGGTAATGTAAGAATAAACTGTAGAGTGTAGGTAAGTAGGTAACGAATTAGATTAATATTGTGATAGGTGGGGGCGAGAGGGGGATGCAGGTGAATTTATTATGCAAATTAAGAACAAGCATAAAGTTTGTAGTGTTTGTAATTTAGGAATAGTTGAAATAATTTTGGATAGGTACTTTCTGAAAAAATTAATAAAAATTATACGTTATACTTGGATATATAAGACCAATTTGAATTATCTGATTCAAATAAATTTACTTGGATATGTTCACACATCGTTATTTGAAAGACTTTAAGCATATATAATATTATATGATATACCTACCTATTTTTTTTTAGATGGGTAAAAATTAATAATTAGAATTTTTTTTTTATGAATTCTTAACTTTGGTTTAATAATCATTGATTTTCATCTCTTTGATGATAAACTGATATATATACTAAAATTTATAAGTACCATCTGAAAAATGAGAATTACACATAATTATAGAATATTTTGTTTATTTAACTGAAAATTGTAATAGATACCTATATAAGGTCGACCATAATATATAATATATAAGCTGAGAAAAGCGAATTATTGTAAATTTAGTGGCTATAATATTTTACGTTAAAAAAAAAGTTTGGAAGTTAGTATAGAACGTTAACGTCCACTGCCTGAATAACATAATATATAATAGTAATACATAACTGAAGTGTCGAAGTCAGGATTTCCAAAAAAAAATTTTTAGGGGGGGGGGGTGAATTAAAAACTTTATAAATACCTATTTAATTTGTATTATTTACACTATAACTATTTTTAACTTATAAAATGACCAGATATATAACACTAAATATACTTTCTAACGTAATGAATAACAATTTTAACTACTCTTTATCTATATTAATTTACTATACAAAAAAATATTTCATCTTAATGAGGTCTTAATTAGGTTTCATCTTAATAATAATCATTATTATTGTTGGATCCAAGTCCTATCTAAAACGTTCATTTTTTTATAGGAGATTTTTTTTTTAAAAGCTGTTAATTTTCTACATTGTCATATTCGACAAATACACCTTCGAGGTGGAGGGCGAGTACGATCCCTCCCCCCTCCCCTTGGAACTGATAATATATATTAAATTATATTGTATACAGGTACCTACACGGATATAACCGCGACTCGCGAGGATAGACGGACGGACGAATGGCGCGGAAAAGAACACACATTCTCCTCGCGCGCCGCTGCAGCAGTTATATATATTATTATCTGGTCGGCTGATTCTGTGGTGACGAGCAGCGAGGCAACAACTGTACCTCTATATATTATGCGTGTATCGCGTATAAGATGTATAATAATAATAATACGAAAATAAAATATATAATACGGATATATGTTTATAATAATATAGGTATATAACGGCGCATGCAGGCGACGACGGTCGCAGTCGGTCCGGCGGCGCTTCCATCACTCTGCGCTCAGCGTCTTCGTTGTCGTCGTCGGGTCGTCGTTGTGTCAGTCCGTCATTCCGCCGACGACGGACCCGTCACGGGCTGTAAAAAACTAAGGTAAAAAAACGGTGTTTCCGCCGCCGCCGAGCGCCATTATTTGTCCACATTTTTGTCATTGCCAGCCGACGAGCTCGCACGCACGCACGAACGCTCGCACGCTGCGGCACGTTTATATATAATTGATGCGATTCTGTTCGCACACACACACACACGAGCCAGCGGCTTCTCGATCGTCGCACAATATAATATATTATTATTATTATTATTATTATTGCGAGTGCGTGATGTCGTGTACATACGTATATTGTCGTACTCGTACCTACCCATCTGTCTATATGTATAATAATAATATATGTGTGCGTATATAGAAGTACGCTAGTTTTTTCGCCCGATTTTTTTTTCTTCCATCTCCTCGATCCGGCGCGAGCGCTGCTGCTGGTTTCTGCTGCTGCTGCGGAGATCATTGTTTTCCGACCAGCAATCGTCGTCGTCGCAGTCGTCGTTATTTATATATATAACGTTCGCGCGCGGGCACCTCGAACCACCTGTATTATATTATGTACATTACGATAATATAAAATTACGTACATAGGAATAGGTATAGGTGGGTATCTATTCGCATACATGCAGTATATATTTATGCATATCTATATATATATATAAGATATACAAGACCGCGATTTCGTACATATATGTAGTTAGTAGTACCTATGTGTATGCTGTGCATATGAATTGTGCTCACTCGCCGCGCGACCGCATCATTATATATTTCTGCGCTTTCGCCTCGCGTCCTTTTTATATACGCACTTTATATACTACGCGCATTATAAACCCCGAGCGCCGATTCACCGAGCATGCGCCCACGACTCCCACTCTTTCACTAAATGATATACTTACTTCGTTTATTATTGAAAAAATGATTTTTAGAATTTGAATTTTATGAGTAGGTACTCAGTATTTTTATGCCACCTGAGGAGTGTCCTGCGTGGTGGTAAGAAACGTCACTTTTCTCCAAACGAGTAACACCGTCTTTTATGGCACATAATATTGTTGTCAAGGGGATGGTTTTTAAAAAAAATATTTTGATTTATATTTAAACGTAAAATCGTTTTTATTACAAAATTAAAAATACTAGGTATTATTTTGTGAAATCGTAGTAACACGACATCAATGTGCTGACTGTCCAAGATTTTATTTTAAGTATAAAAAAAAATGAGCAAAATATATTATACTTTACATATCCCTGGTTATAATAATGAGCGTTGTATTCAGGTATTCACCCTATTCAAGCGAAAATAGAAAACTAGCTGCGTTTTCGGACGATAAATATGATAATATAATGTATACCTAATATTGTTACATGATGATGTGTACCTACGTGTTACGGCAGTTCAACGATGTACAGATGTATAAAAAATACGACAATGGTGAGGAACAAACCGAGTTTGTGGTAGTTATAGGCATGGTTAAAATATACACTGGTATGATCCCAACTTGGACGAATCATCGTACAGTCGGCGCAGGCATTTTTATTATTAGTTGTTACTATGTTTAATTATTTGACGTGAGCCTTCCTTCGTTTTGTGCGGTGGAGAATACCTAAAAGCAGACATCGTAAATCCGCTACTGCAGCATACCCCGTACCCGTACGCCTTTCAAATATCGTTATAATTCTTTTTTTTGTTGTCGTTCGGGACTTCGGGTAATTTATATGATATTTCATATTACCGTATAATAGTATTATCTAAACCTACGGTTTACCAAGGCTCCGAGGTCACAAATCGTTGGACCCGTATATGTGTTTTGTTTTCCGATCACATACACAAACATTATATCACAATAACAGTAATAATATGTAGGTACTATAATAGTACTATACCAACGATAATGAATACAATAATAATGCTATAGTACCTGAGGTTCATAACTATGTATACGTATACCTAAAAAACAATACCTTTCATCCATCCGTCTGTCCGTTCGTGTATTATGTTCGTGTACACAGCTGTACAGTGTGATTCATCAACATGCTCACCCGCATTTTTTCTTCTAATAACGAATTTATTTGAATTCTGAATTTTGGAACTTTAAAGTACGTATACCTCCTTAAATATCATATTTAAAATTTTGTTGAGATTTTTCGTACCACTTAGGTATAACTTATAAGGAGTGTCCTATGACGATACCTACAATAGCTTCTGTTTTTCATATGATTCATATGATTTTTTTATTGTAAATAAAATTGTTAGTGAATAACTAAATGTAATTTTTCAGTTGTTAAAATGTTTGTCCTGCAGTCCTTTTTTTTGGTTTTCAAAAATATAAATTTTGGATATAGTATTATAAGAGAAGTACTCTAGTACCTATGATTTGAGCCATTTTTATAAATTATAACCTATCAATATTCCTTACATTTTCAAATAACCGTAGCTCTCATATGTTACAAACACATTACCATGGATCTATATTGTCCTTAGTATAGGTACACAAAGTTAAACAACTCAAAAACTATTAGTTCAAATTTTGATTTTAATACATCATCGTTTTCAGAAAAAATGATCCTCTAAATAAATAACAGCAGAAAAGGAGGGTTGTCATTTGTAAATAAGAAGTTTGTGTCTCCACTGCAGGACACTCGTTTCACAAGTGATAGCCATAAGTGTTCATAAATCTCAAGAATTTGAAAACTTATGGTCTTAAGTATATATTTTGAAAATTCCAAAAATCAGATTTTGAATAACTGCATATAATTGAAGGAGAAGAAAAAACTTGGTGAGCATGCTCGGTGAATCATCCTGTATAGGTACGTCGTTTTCGGCCGTGCGCTGCTGCAGTCCGTCACCGCCGCGGATTTGTACATTCCCTTTCCGTTTCCTCTATTAGATGGCCTATCGGTGAATACATATAATATTATTATAGCATAGGTATACAATATGTACATAATATTATAAACATTTAACATTTTTCGAATATTTCGATTTGACGAAATCGATAAACAAACGGCCGGCGCGCAGACGTTTTACATACGCGTTCACGCTCGCACGCACGCACGCACGTGACATCAGACGTGTGGTTTTGCATAATTTTCGAATTTTAAACTCGTCTCGTATATAAATGTAAATGCGCGCAATATATCTTTTGAATTTTCGGCCATAAACGCATCGCGCTTTAAACTATGTATAATATTATATACCTGTGCAATATATATATATAATATAAGCGTATATGCAGATATATTATATACAGTCAGACGCTATAGACGCACGGCGGCGGACATGACAGGTTACAAAAACTTCGAGACCGATAACCATCGACGAATAAAACTATAAAAATAATAATAATAATACTAATATTGTATATCTATAACGTACGCGTATTATTATTATTATTATTATTATACACTTTTGTGCAAAGCAGTTTTGTTATACGAAGACGACGTCTACGATGATGTGTGCCTGCGCGCGTAACGCTATCGATGATAATGATATTTTAATCGTTGAGAATATGATTCTCTCGACCTACGCATAATATAGGTAGCTAGGTACGTATTATATTATAATATGTTACACGGCATCATGACAGTTGTGGAATCGTTTTTGCTGCCGAAACGAAAATAAAACGTGTCTGAACGTACAAATTGCTAGAAATTTTGTCGAAATTTCTATATTATTGTGTATATATAGGCCACCATACGTATAATAATAATAATAATAACTATACTATGTAATCATGTGGATTTTACATCGATCCGGATAAATGTCAAATTATAGTCGAAGCCTTTTTTTTAACTACGACAATGACGATACAACAATAACTAACTATATTGTTATATAGGTATTCAAATAGTTTGTTGAAATGCGTACAACAATAAATAATGTATAATGTATAATGTACAATGTACAATGTATCTACATTATTATACACATAAAATAGGTACACGCGGGCGAACTACAAAATAATTTCACTTATTATAATTTTACAGAGCTGCGATGCTACTACAGGTTCTATTCATTCATATGGAATAATGTAAATAAGTAAAAAGAGTTAAAAAAACTTTCGTAAAATCCTAAAAAATATAAACAAATGTAAAATGCAGATGACAACTATTATAGTGAGTAATGTAAATGTAGATTGATGTAGATTGTATATTTTAAAGTATATTTTTTATACAAATTGTTATTGTTTTTATTTTAAAGTTAGCCAAGTTGTTTATAACGTCATCGTGTCACTATCAAATATCAATATATTAGGTATATTATTATACAGAATACAGATTATTGATGTATGGAGTTTTTCATTATTTAAAACGTCAATGTTTGTTATAGTTGAGCCATTGCAGTTGTGTTACGTTTAACAGAATATTTCACCAAGCATGATCACCCCCAATTTTTCCTTTAATAATTAATTAATTGAAATTCTGATTTTTGGAATTTTTAAATATTCTCATAAACAATATTCTCAAATTCTTGAATTTTTTGTACTACTTATAAACAGTGTCCTGTGGCGATACAACCTTCTGTTTTTCAAATGAGAACCCACATTTTATAATGTAAATTATAATTTACTGGATAATTTGTTTGAAAATTATTATGTATCTAATTCAAAACTCAAACGAGTAGTTTCTTAGTAATTAAAATGTTTGTGTTAAGGATAATAGTCGTAAAATTGGTTTTGGTATTTATTATAGGTATGTGGGCCATTTTTACAAATTATTAATATTGATAGATTAATATTAATGACTATACGATTTATAAATCACCTTTGTCCCCATATCTTATTCTCACATATTACCATGGACCTTTTATCCTTAGAATACAAAGTTGAATAATTCAAAAAGGTGTCGGCACCGATGCGGTCAGGACATTTGCGGTCGGCACCTTTTTCGTGCCATTTGCGGTCAATTTATATTTTATTTCTATTTACCTGACTATATAAAATTTAAGGTGCTATATATAATATATTAATATATAATATTATATACTTATTTTGTGCTAATAGGTATATGTTTAGTTATATTTAAACTTCCCTTCACACTTTTCCAGGCTTAGGACTGGCAGTGTTTTGTTACTGGCGTGTTTAAAAGTTTATAATTATTATTATAAATAATTCATATAATAATAATATATTTTGTCAATTACTTACACAATAAACATATACTTTTTTTTTTTGAAAACCTTATTATAATTATTATAAAAAATGCACATATATAATAATATTTGTCATTCACAATTTACAACATTATTCTAATTTTTGAATAAAAGCTATTTTTTTTAAGCATTTGACTAAATCGTTATCTATTTCATACTCTACTAATGTTTTTTTAATTCTTTCGTCTAATTGTATGTACATCTTTTTTCTCCTTTTACCTTCCATATTTAAGTACCTAGCTTCTTGCATATAAAAGTTCCGAATTTTCAGCCTCTTTTTTAAGACAGTGTAACGTCACAGAATCTTAGGCCTCTTAAACATTATAACAAATCACCTGGCAATACACCTACCCTGAGCTTCCCCACCTCAACATCTCAACTATCAATATCGGCCACCTTCCAGCCAGCTCCGTCGGACTGCCGACACTATGTTTTTCCAACGCCACTCGCACCAGTCGTGGTTCTTTTTCGTGCGCTCAGCCTCACCGTTGATTCCGCCATCCAGACCACGTGGCCACGCAAGCACATATTATATACCCGGCGAAGTTTTTTTTGTGTTTCTTCAACATCGTTGTGCCCACGCCATGATGGGCTAAACGTCACCACGGGCTCGATGTCGGGCGAAGCAACTTTCAACCACTGACCGATGCAGATGGGCCATGTCGACCGCGTGTGTGTCGACGGCCACCTGGCCAGCCCATCGCAGCCATCGGTCAACCGTCAGCAGCCTCGTCGTCCATCAGTTATGATATTGTAATGTATTAAAATACCCCCCCCCATATCCCATTTTATTTGCGTTCGTATAACTTCTTAATATGTGTCAACTTCTGCGCCTGGCGCAGTTCTTTTTGTTGCCTCCCATCCTTACCATCCTTAGCGATATGCCGGACGGTAACCCTATGGTTGGTGAAGTAAAATTTAGTATAAAAAAATCATATGTGTTCTGCCGAACTTCGTGGGCCGATCCGTGGTTTCGCTCAGTCCAAAACAAATATATATTCTTTACCTAATTCCCGTCCCACTTTTATTATCCTCACATGACTGCCATGTGCCAACATTATTATGTATGCCATATTATTACAAAATTATTATGTGTTAATACCCATGTGCCCAAATTATATACTCCTTTGTAACAATTGTCACGAGGCAACAATTATTATATTTCTCGAAATTGCTAGTTTATTATTATTATTATTATTCACAAATATCTATTATTGCACGTTGTGCATCATTGTAAAATACAATACCTCTGATTACCCTAACTTTCTTTTGTTATTTAATTTTTTTATATTATGTCTCCTTTTCCCCCTTTTTAAATAAATCTTTGGTGTTCATTCACCACTGAGTGTACAAAGCCTATGAGTTCCACCGACTTAGCTTTCGGGCTAACACGCGGTGCGGCTCATAGGTCACGACCGAAGTGTTCCCCTTTGGTCGTGGGTAGCTTTTGGTAGCCTAGCAAACTACCAAATTCTTACAACAGGTATACAAATTTTTAAATGTTGGTCGTGGTGTATCTAATATTTTATTAAGTTTACTATTCCAACCCTCAACAATATTATTGGTTCTGTGTCTTCTTTTATGACAGTTCCACATTCCTCTTGAAATAATTGGATTTTCCAACCACTGTTCAATAAAATAATCTAAGCTTATCTGTAGTGTTGGCAACACCTATTAGCGAATAATGATTAACATTTAATGTTATACACAATATGAGTTATGATTTTGTACGTTATGTCGTTATGTTTGTTTTTTGGTTCTTGTAAGCGATGAGAATAAAGTTTAAGAGTAAATGAAACTGAGCTGTTATTCTTATTCATGTATCACCAATTCTGAAATGATTATTGAACATATTATGTCATGTGTTAAGGAAGCACTAGACATTACATTATCATTATCAGGTGAATTGCTCATTATAATAATCCAACCTTCATCTATGTCACCAATTGGAATATGAGCTAAAGCAGAACACATTCTAACGTGTAATCGAATATCTGCATTATCTTTATAACTACTTGCTAATCCAATATTTTGAACTTTTCTCCAAAGTGATTGATTAAAATGAAAGTTGCAACCATATATTTGAGCACTAGGAAATATTTGTATAATTGATTGAATAGCCGAAATTTCAAAGTCTAATGTTAAAGATTCAGGATTAAAATTTGGAAGATGTGTTTTGATCATAAAAATAAACGTTCGTAAACCATTTTTGTTTTATTCGGAAGTAAAATATATATCACAGGAATTACATTGATTTCTTCATTCGTAGACCCTATATCTATATGTATGGTGTAAATTTGGTAAAATTGTTTACTACAACTTATTATTATCGCCTTATCGATAATGACATCGAATATCCACAATCAACCAAATGGCTGTATCACAAATCGGTATATCCAGTATAAATAATAATATAATAAACTTTTTAAAACATTTTCATAATATAATATATATTTAGTAGGTATATAATATTATATAGCACCTTACATTTTATAGACAGGTAAACAGAAATAAATTGACCGCAAATGGCACGAAAAAAGTGCCGACCGCAAATGTCCTGACCGCAAATGTCCCGGAACAGTTCTATAGTATGATACGGAATAAATATAATACGGTGGATTAATTTGGTTTCTGTTGTTATTATTTATTGTCATTTCATTGCAACGCTATCGCCTATCACTGCAGATCTGGCAATCTTATACACCTGTGTATTTAATTATTATTATTATTTTTTACCTACCAAATGTTTATACTAGCATTTTCTGTACATAATGAAAGTTTTCAAAATATTTTCAAACTTGTTGAGCTATTTATACACAGTTGTCTTTTTCTTATTCGTTGTAGTTTTTTTTCTTTAAATGTCGATAAAAAGAGATCTTTACACCGGTTACAAAAAAAAAACCGAAAATATTCCTGCAGTTCATTTATATTATAGTGTCACGATTTTCACAAGCCTAATACATTATTTTTCACTAGCGTGTGGTGTTGACGCGTTTGTTAATAATAACGAATAATATAATAATATCAAATACAAACAAATGGGTAACAATAATTATCTAACAAAAAGGTTTATTAGTGTAAATCATAAATGCATTATTTTGCATACACTTTGTAATTTGTATACCACAAACCAAATCACAACAAAACAAGCGTCTGACGAAACGCTTTGTGCGCTTCCACATCGACTGGCGCTTGCTGGGTTCAGCCGCCTCGGTTTCCGGTTCTGGTGCTTCGTCACACTGGTTGATTTCCGTTGGGCACTGCAAAAATCTCGTGGCGTGCTGCACCGCTGTCTCAGCGTGAGCTATCGTTTGGCCGCTTTCGAGCTCGGACGACGCTATAAACTCTCAATGAGACGTGCAGCTCGACGTCGACCGGACAGAACCACACAGCGATGTTTGGCATCAAACACGAACGCCGTCTCGTCGGATTTACGAAATCAGTGCTCGACTGATGCTCCGTTGCTTCAGCCGGCCGAACGTGCTGCGACGGCTTGACGGAAGACGGCGAGACCGCGACGGCAAAGATACGAGCGGTGAACAATTATAGGCGTCTTTGTTGCCGTGTTGACGAAAGTCATTACTTTCAATGCAATGCCGAAACTTTTGAGATGTATAATATAGTGGTCGGGATCACCGGGCAAATACTGTCGAGCTACGTAGTGTTGTTATGTAATTATGTGAAATTGTGTATTAATGTTTGTATGTCTGTAATGTGTGTGTACACAATTAGCAAATATTAAAATAATGGTAACACGGTTGCTGGTAAAAATGAGTTGCTGTATAATACACAATTGAATAATAATGGTACAAAATATATAATAAATCATAGCAATACAATAATGGTATAAAGTATATAGTAAATTGACAGAAGACAAAGACATAAAAATGTAATAATAATAAATCACAGGCTTCATGGTCAAACAGGATAAAAAGGATACTAATTATGGCCCTTAGGGCACTACAGAATAACTCCTAATATATATATATACTAGCTGAATAACCCGGCGATGCCCGGGAAAAAAATTGTGATTAATTAACTCCTTTTAGGTGTAATTTAATGTGGAAGCAAAATCATATTATGTTTCAATTTTTAGTCATCCCGCATGGCGTTGCCCGTGAGACATGCTTATGGTTATGCAAACAATATATTATCAGGTAGGCAATCTACTTGCAGTAGATTGCGGACACAGCGAGGAGGGTGATCAAATACAATCTACATTAGTATAGATTTGTAGTTGAAAAATATATTTATACGGTATTACGGTGTACCTAAAATAGTATTGAAGTCATAATTGATTATCCCGGATTTTTATAGTATTTCTATATTAATATATTTTGAGGGTTATTTTATTTTTTTATTTTTTCGGATAAATCAGCGTTCTTGTACCTAACGGCTAACTTTGTGAAATAATTCAACGTATATAGCTGATGAGCAACCGCAAGTTATAATAATAATAATGCTAATTTCTGCTATCACTATTATAACCTGCAACCAAAGGCAACCATTAATAAACAAAAAAAGTTTCAATTTCCACCTCGAATCTTAAGATCCATGATTGACCACTTCTTTGAAATGCGAATATCAGAAAATCTTTTCTTATTGCACATCTAGATAATTAGAAGAACCACTATTCCAAACATCAAGTTTGTATGTTTTGTAGGTACTTAAACCAATGTAGTATATTTAAATTAGATAAAGCTTGATAGATGGCGCCACTATTGTATTCTTACAACCCCTTATTTCCTCCTTTAGGGGTGAATTCCCAAAAATCCTTTCTTAGCGGACGCTTACGTCATAATAGCTATCTGTATGCCAAATTTCAGCCAGATCCGTCCAGTGGTTCCGGCTAGGCGATGATGAATCACCCAGGACAAGTCTTTTTATATATACAGATATATATACTTCTCAAGTAGAATACAGATATATCATATTATAGTAAATTATATAAAGGCACGACATTTAAGATCAAACAGAATACAATTATATATTTATATTCATATAGCTATTATATCTGAGGTTCATATAAGAATAGTTAATATAAGAACAAAGTGCGGCCCTTATGACCAATCAAAATAATAATAATAACAATGCTATGCGACTCTTCTGGTAAAACAATATATAAAATGAATAATAAATAAAATATATCAGGCCCTTATGGCTAAACAGAATAAATATATATCGACGGAGCTACTTAAGCTGTTAGCTCTTATAAAAATATTATAATATAAAAATAATAGGCGGCCCTTCTGGCACGACAAAATAATACGTGTAATAAATAGAGTAAATAATAATAAAAACACTCAGTTTATGGAGCGCAGACTAGCTAGCTGGTCCTGTTCTAAATAACATGAAAAATATAATCACGACAAATGTATAAAATATAATATAGATACACAGAATTTTTGTTTAAGTTTAATTAACTGACACAGTTACACATTGTTTAATGTACTCGAAAAAGATATTCAGAAATTGTTCAGAAATTTTGTTTTGAAAAAACTTCAACATAAAAAGGATATTCTCAAAAAAAAACCTTTGAAACTTTTTGAAATAACTAGTGTAGACACTTAAACGAATCACTCTGTATAACTCCTATTTATGTCTATACGGTTTATGCAAACATAGATAGCAGCCGCGAAGAAAGTATGTATATTATAATATACTCAAAAAATAATGCGTCGAGCGACTGCTGCGGGACGATTAATGCGCGTGAATTTCGAGCTAACCCGTTTTTGGCAGAACTGTTTATTTTTGCGTTTGTTTTCTTACAAAACTATATGTGTAAGTATATATACCTGTACATATTATTATACATTCATAGTACACGGTGGTGGAAGGGCATATAGGATCATCAGAAAGTCACACAGGAAACGACGAGCGCCTATATATATATAATATATATAAAGGTATATTATAATGTATAAAAACACATGGCCCAAGTTGTATTTTCGTATACAATGATATTACATCATTTAATTCAAATTTAACACCATCATTATACAGTGATCCACTTGTAACCTATTGTACTGCACAGCGAAATCCACTTACCCGCTTCTTTTTTTCTGTGACGTATCGGTCACAGCAAGGCATCGTTTTTACTTTTTAGAAATATCTTAACACTTAAAATTGCCTATAATATTATCTAAGCGATAGAAAAAAAGTGATGACACCAATTTATCAGACACGGATGACATGATTTATACTTATTCAGATTTTCATAACAATATTTTGTGCTTGCTGTTCGATAAAAACAAAGACTTTATAAATAAACGATAACTGTCTGTAATATATTAATATATTATCTGGTTTAAATAGTTAAAATTAATATCAAAATGTAATATAATAATAATATTATATTATACACATCATAACGGTTGCGAATAAACAAAAAAAACATTTAGTGTTGTGAATTATATTGACATAATTTATTGAAGTTTGAAACCGTAATAAATAATGCATTTTTCGAAAGAATTGTTTGCTGGACTATCGATAGTTGGTGCAGCCGGAATGTACTATTTGTATTCAAAGTACAGGATGATACCGAGAAGTACAGAAGATGACGAGCAGCAAAATATAGAATTGGACATTGAAGTAAACAAAATATAATATATAATATATTTTATAATGCAATAGCTTGGCGTACCTTACCTATACGTATCGTAGGCCGGGTTTTAGATGGGAAACAGATTTTTAAGAAAGATAGATAGGTTAATATATAATTTGAAGGTAGATAGTAAAATTTTAATATGGTTCATAAAATATGTTTACGTTGTGATGCAAACTGATGAGTAGTACAATACTATAATAGTACCTATTTATATTTATAAGATGGCCAGTTTTTCAAAACAGAAACTGGTAGTGGACGGTGCTAAAATGAGTGTTAAACTCTTTAGCTGAAAATTAAATGAAAACCGTTATTATAACTAGGTACCAATGTTATAATGACTGTACATTCGATTGTTCTAAAAATATTTGTTTCATAATTGTAATGTGTTATAATCTCTGTGTTTGTTTCTCTACAACTGCGTATTTATACAGTTCTAGAAAGTATGGAATAAAATTAAGATATTTTTAATTAAAAAATAACGCTCAATATATAATTTAATTATATGAAAAACTAACGCTCTATTGATTTGAATTGCGTTGTATGCAAGTTTTCCTTGATCGTAATAACCGTTCCACTTCCAGTTTCTGCTTTGAAAAACTGGTCATCCTATAAAATATAAATAAGTTCTAATAGTGTATTATGCTACTCAGTTTGTATCATAAGCTAAAGAGTTCAGCACAGAAACACAACATGTTGGATGCTAATCAGACTATACAATGTATACAATGTATGGTTAATAAACAGGAAAGACTGTATCGGGATCCAGTACTACATGCAGCGTACATCCGTGGGTGGATGGATCGGTCTCGGATGATGGTCATTCGCTACAATCCACGCCGAGGATCGAATCCGTCACCCACCCGTTCGAAAACATCCTCGAAGCCTGGAACCCCAGAGCAGCAGCCAAAAATGGAAGAGACGCAATTATCGAACCCCCCGATGAGCGTCCAGATATCGGAGCCGACATCAACATCAAAATCGACTAAGTCGGCGAGGCACAAAAAAAGGGACATGGCACGGATGAAGGCATTCTTGGCGAAGAAGAATGCCGGCCGATAGACCCTTGTTCGCTCCTATAGTTTTAGTGTTTTAGTTATAGTTATCCGCCACTTTGAGCGTTGATGACCTAACTTAACGTATAAATAACTTTGAATAACCTGTAAATAACTTGTAACCTTTAGATATCTTGTAATATATAATCTGTATATAACTTGTAAATAACCTGTAAATATAAATATAAATATCATGTAAATAAACGTTTTTGTCTTGTTATTTAATTGGTTTTTATTTTATTGCTATTATAATAATACAGTAAAACTAGTATACGTGGTTTGTGGAAGTTGTGTCGATATTGTACAGGTATACTTTCGGTTTTTTGTAACCAACGTAAACATTTTACGAGGAGACTTGCATTGAATTTTCATGCTTTTTGACCAAAGAACAAAAAAGGTTAACATTCTACTGTAGATCAAAAAAACCTAAAAAGACTGATTATAATATAAAAATAATAGGCAGCCCTTCTGGCACGACAAAATAATATGTGTAATAAATAATGGTATAAGGTATTGTAACGTGGTCGGGGGAATGACCAGTTAAATATAAGATATCCAGGGAGAATCGTATGGATCCTATAGATATAAATACCGTAGCCAGGGGCAGATATGTAGATATCAGGATCTTAAATATATTTAAATTTTTGTGTTTTGAAATTATTGTTAAATTTTTATTAAAATGGTCTGCTAAATATGCTAAATCATCCTCTGTCATATGATATCCCGATTTTGTATTTGGTATATTAATTTTCCTTAGTATTTCTATAGTGGATACCTCTAGCCCTTCTTCTCTCAAGCAAACACGTAGCGCATGTGCGCCACAATCGCCGTCAGAAGGTACTTCTTCGATTTTGTTTAAGTATGACGCGTCTAATAAAATATTTTCCCTCAGTGTGTGGTCAATATGGTCGGCGAAAAAAAATCCCATTCCATTATTATTAATTTTGTCGGTAGTTTCATTATTTTTTAATATTGACTTGTTTATGTCATAAATAGATATTGTTATGCACGTATTTCGAAATATGAACCTCAGCATATTGGAAATAATGGGCCATTCCTTTCCGTCTTGTCCTGCGCATATTTTAGGTAATGCTACTCTTTTAATTTGTTGTTCTAAGCAAAATGTTCTCAGGTTTTGTAATGTCACGAATATGTTAACGTACGTTGGTTTTTCGTAATAGTGGTTTTTAGTAATTAAATATAATACCCATTGTTTTTCTGTTTTAATAGCTGCGATTTCCCTAACTCTTTTTTTTTGTGAAATTAAATTGTCGATATTGTTAAATTTTTTACGGAACTGTAAGGCGATACCACGGTTCATCGTTAAGCATTCGCTGACACAGTGAGCGATAGCGTCACTTGACTGATCGCTGAACAAATCGCCAGTTATTTCTTCGTATCTACTCGTATGGTTAAAATGTTCTGAATTATTATTAAGCAATAAAAATTGTTGATACTCGTTTAATATTTCGTGGGAAAAGCAATGTACTTGGGTTCCCTGTATATCGTTATTTAATTTCTGAGTTTCTATTGGCAATTTTACTTCTTGATTTTCATATCTTATTAATATTAAATTGTCTTTTAAATTCATGACTATTTGTGTTTTTGTCATAAAATCTAAACCTAATAAGATTGGGGAGCATAAATTATCTACTACCACTGCCTGATGGCGTATTATGAGCGATGCTATTTGTATTTTAATTATCGTTGTGCCTAATATGTTTAATTTTGAATCGTTGGCTGTTTTTAAATACATATCGTTAATTGGCTTTATATTATCAAGTAATGTCACTTTTTTATCTATAACTGTCACACTAGCTCCTGTATCTAACAGTAGTAATGTCGGTTGATCATTAACTTTTCCTAATATTTCGATTTTATGTTTTTGTTCGTTTATTTTGTAGCAACTATATATTATATGATTTATTTCATTGGTTATACTATCGTTATTCCTGGTTTTTGAAAATATACCCTTCACAGACCCAGGTGCCTGCAGGACTTTTAGTTTTTTTGATTGTAACAATTTCTCTTAATATGTCCAACCTTGCCGCATCCATAACATGTTGGTATCGGTCTTGGAGGGTTCCAATGTTGGTAGTTTTGATACTGATTTTGTTGTTGTGTAAATGTATTTGGTATATTTTGACTAATTTGATTGTATGTCAAGTTAGAGTTTTGTTGGTTCGGATTAAAACGCGGTGGAAAATATTGACTTGGAAATTGTTGATTATAAATTTCGCTATTGTTATTAGTTCCATTGGTATAATTTATTGTACGGTTTTGCAACGGTTTTTCCCTTATATCTGTGGTTAATTGTTGAATGTGTTTTTTTAGAATATTTATCTCTTCATTTAATTTATCTACATTTGAATTTTGTTTTTCGTCTGTTTTTCTAACCATTTTCGCTAATTCGTATCTTTTTAAATTTTCTGTTATTTTAGTTATGTTTGTGTTGTCTAAAATTTCTATTTTATTGTATATTTCATCTGGTAAACCCGCCAATATTTTCTCGCAAATTTCTTCCTCCATCATGTTTGGGTTAATTTTATAGCAAAGTTCCATCATATTTATTATAAATTCATTTAAAGTTTCGTTGTCCATTAACTTTCTTTGATTTAATTGTATTCTAAGTAATTTATCATTCCCAATATTAGTAAATTTCTCTTTTATTTGTTGTTTAGTCTGTTCCCAGTTTATGTTTGGTGTTTTGGTTTTTATTAATTTAAAAAATTTTGATGCCGAGTCTTTCAAGTATAATGGTAATAGCGTAATTTTTTCTGTTTCGTTCCAGTTGTTTATTATAGCAGCTAAGTCAAAATTTTCTATAAAAGAGTCAACGTCTTCTCCCATTTTTCCCGAGAAAGTTTGGGGTTGATGGATCATTGTTTTAAATTCCATTTTTGATTTTAGTTCGTTTTTATTGTTATAACTATTAGTTATTTTTGTTGGTTCTATGCAATTTGCTTGGTTTCTATCTAAATTGTTGCTATCTAATGTTTTGTCTAAAATAGATGTTTTGTCGTCCGGACTTAAACTGTTTCTATCGTCTGAATTTGTTATGACTTCTAAGTTTTCCGTTAAGTTATTAGTTAATATATCCACTGATTCGTTATTTATTGTAATATTTTTCCGTATGATATTACGTGCTAAATCTCTTAATTGTTCTTGAGTATGGACGTCTGTTACTATGCCAAATTGTTCGTGTAAAATCGTTTGCAACCTATCTTTCTTTATGTATGGTAATTGCCCTAATTTGCCATTGAAAAATATATCAAATTCTTCTTGTGATAAGGAAGATTCAAAAATATCTAATTTTTTGTCGTTTAAATTTTTTATGTTGCCTTTAAAATGTTTTATTTGAATTGCGTTACTAGCATTAAATAAAATCTGTACTTGTTCTAATGTTAAATTATTAAGAAATTCTAATAATTCTTCTTTATCGGCTTTCAATAAATTAAAATTCTGAGATACCAATTTAATATTTTCTGTATTTAAATTTATAGTCAAATTATTATCATTATTTTTTAAATACCACATTCCATTCTTTATCTACCCCTACTAATAGAAAATACTCGGTCCAAATAGATTAATTATGGTTAACTTTTCTAACCCCCTTTTTATTTTATGTATTTTTAAATTTTATGCAATTTTTTATATTCTAACATATATACTAATTGTTACCTTAATACTTAAAATCTATGCTTAATGTTATCAATCGAAAATTCGTTGTTCAAAACTTATCTGACCTATCTGACCTAAATTAATTTATTTCACATTCGTTTATCTTTCTTAGAACTTAAATTTTCTCTTAAAACCTATATAGTCAATATTAATCCCTTAAAATTCCTTTATTCAAAACCTTATTTCACTTATAAATTTATAATAATTTTTTTCCTTAAATTAAATTGTCTCTTTCAAAACTTAAAATTCTTCTTAAAACCTATATAGTCAATATTAACCACTTGAACTTCCTTTATTCAAAACCTTATTTCACTTATAATAATTTTTTCCCTTAAATTCAATTGTCTCTTTTAAAACTTGAAATTCTTCTTAAAACCTATATTCAATATTAATTACTTAAACTTCCTTTATTCAAAACCTTATTTCACTTATGATAATTTTTTCCTTTAAATTCAATTGTCTCTTTTAAAACTTAAAATTCTTCTTAAAACCTATAGTCAATATTAATCACTTAAAGTTCCTTTATTCAAAACCTTATTTTACTTATAATTAAAAATTTTCTTTCAAGTTTGTTTATCTCTCTTAATACCTAAATTAATTAAAACCGAAACAAAATCCTAGGACTTAAATATAACTGTATTTATTACAGGCGACGGCGCCTCCACCAATATGTAACGTGGTCGGGGGAATGACCAGTTAAATATAAGATATCCAGGGAGAATCGTATGGATCCTATAGATATAAATACCGTAGCCAGGGGTAGATATGTAGATATCAGGATCTTAAATATATTTAAATTACTAGGATTCTATTTCAGTTATAACTATGTTTTATTGTCTATTAACATTTATAAATAATACTAATAAATATATTAATTTTGTTATATTATCCTATGTGACTGTATCGTAGTTATACGGAGTCCAGTAATCGTATTGTGTGGTGAGGTGGAAGGTACACAGTGAACTGCCTTACTAATACATTGTGTGTGTTGGCCATAGGCCTTACAATTATGACGTGTGTGTTCTAATATGTATAGGTTAGCATTTAATCGTAAATACAGTAGAGTTCGTATTACATATATAGGTGTCATGTAACATATTTATATTTATAATTGTTACAATAGGCAGTAATTGGGGATCATATTCATGTCCATAAATCGACTGTATGTAGAACTGTAAAGTGTGTTTCAAGAGCTATAGCTAGTATGCGTCCAAATTATATTAAAATGCCAAATACTACACAAGATATTATTACTGCATCAACAATGTTTTATAACATAAAGCAATTTCCCAGGGTACTTGGTGCAGTAGATGGAACTCATATTAGAATCCAATGTCCTAATAAGGATGTTGGAGAGCGATACAGAAATCGCAAAGGGTTTTTTTCTTTTAATGTCCAAGGTGTAAGTGATGCAAAATTAGAGTTTTTGGACATAATTGCAAAGTGCGTAATACTTTAATTTAGGTATAAGAATTGTATTACAAAAGCTATTTTAAAAATTTAAGGTGGCCAGGAAGTGTTCATGATAGCACAGTCTTTGATAATTCTTTACTTCGGGCTCGTTTTGAAAACAATGAATTTGGGGATAGTGTGCTACTAGGAGACGGAGGATATCAGTGTAAGAACTATCTGCTCACTCCACTGTTAAACCCAACTAGTGTTGCTGAAAAAAGATATCAAGTTCGTTACTTAAATTTTCTATAATTTACTAGTCTATTTTTATAACAAACGTATGTTTAGAAAGCACAGATATCTACAAGAAATGTTGTCGAACGTACGTTTGGTATATGGAAAAGGCGCTTTCCAGCTTTATCATTAGGTATACGCACAACTCCACAAACTGCATTGATCATTATTACTGCAACAGCTATCCTCCATAATATTTTAAGAAGAAGAAATGATATACCTCCTGAAAATGAAGACGACCATACGGAGATTACAGAAGTACAAGGCGGTGAATTACCAGCTGTGCAATTAAGAGAAAGTGGAAATGCAGTTCGCTTACATTTTATAAATTCTTATTTTTCAGACAATTAAATTTATTAAAAAAAAAAATAACAGTAAAATATACTATATAGTCTTTTGCTACTAATTAAATTTTAATACATTGGTAATTATTATATCAACTTAAATTCAAATATAAATAATAGTAAACAGTCTTTTGTTACAAATTAATACATTGGCAATTAATATATCAACCCTAATTTAAAATATAAATAACAGTAAACAGTCTTTTGTTACTTATTAATACATTGGTAATTAATGTATCAACCCTAATTTAAAATATAAATAACAGTAAACAGTCTTTGTTACTAATCAATACATATAACTTAAAATTGATTGAAATTAGGTGTTTTAAATTATAGGTTTCTCTAAGTTTTAGTTTTAAATAAAAGTAATCAACAATATGTTACAAATGGAATTAACATTTATCAGTATTTTGTTTCAATGACTCGTAAATGTATTGTTCTGTCTCAAATTTTTGTTTTGCAATGTTTAACTCAAACATTGCAGTTTCTTTATTAAGTGCAGTTTCCAATTTTGTTTTTAAAATGTCTTCTTCGTATTTTGTTAACATATCAGTACGTTTTAAACGTTTACTTGATACCTCTAAAAGTGATTTATATACACCTTTGCCATTATATGCTGGACTTGATGTGGAATCTTCACATAGATCATTTTTATACTTTTTAGTAGTACCTGTTACAAAAAATAAGTAGATATTCATTAAATTATCAAAATATATTCTAACCACAATAGTTAGGTGTAGGTAAAGTAACCTACATAATTTAAATTTAGAACAATACTTATTTGTTAAAGTATTTAAAATGCAATGGTAGGTATTTGAATATTCAGTAAAAAGTTATTAAAGGGGGATATAGTTTGTTTTTTTTTAAAATATATATTTATATAGTTTTTATTATAAATTATGTTGGTTATTTTAATGTTTGTATAAATCAACTAACAGCTAACAAATGCGTTTAATATCCTATCGCTTAATATCTGTAGCATAAAAAAACACTATGACAAATTTTATGTTGTTTTAGAAGGTAGTGGGCTCAACTTAGATGTAACTATCTTATCGAAAGCATGGTTAGAGAAAAATTAAATAACAAATGAATTTTTTTTTAATTAAATGGTTCTACTCTCTATCATAGAAACAATCACCTCTGAAACATATTCAACCTTTCCATTTCCCAATACTCAGTCCCCGATATATTTAAAACTGCAATAATAACCCCTATCTACAAAAAGGTCCTAAATCCCAAATTAAAAATTATAGACCTATATCGCTACTCTCTAATGTAGCAAAGGTAATTGAAAAAATAATTAAACTTAAACTAACCAATTTCCTAGAAGCAAATAAGATTTTCTCACATATGCAATTTGGTTTTAGAACAGGTATGGGTACAGAATAGGCAATACCCAAAGTGACAAGTTATATTTATAACGCATTGGATAAAAATAAAAATGTGCCACCATGTATTTGGACCTTTAAAAAGCTTTCGATACCGTAGATCATAATAGATAAATCTTGCATATTGTTCCACTCCTTAACAGTTAAAATTTTAAAAATGTTGTATACTTTCAAATTTGTATTGTTTAATTTAATTTTGGCATCCCTTATTTAAAATAAAGTAAGACGAAAAAAGTATTTAACACGTTCACTGCCGGTGTCAACACGTAGTTGACACACGTACATTTGCCGGTGGCCGCTGTCAATACGTTGTTGACACCAAGACTATCCATTTTTAATATATTGTCACGGGGTCGGCTTTTATCGCATGTTATTTATTTATTTATTAATAGATTCGATAGCCCGTGTAGAATTGAATGGTATAGTTGGATTCATTTTTCGAATTATTTATAGAATATTTTTCCTAATTATTATTTTCGTCGATATTATTTATTATCTTAATATATAATACACATATACCAAATTATTATTGTTGAAATATTACACAGTTTTATCTTTTATGTTTGACAGTCATTCTTCAACGTGCGTACATTGTCGTAGTCAGTCGTAGTCAGTAGTCACTAGAATTGATATTATTTTGTGTGTGTTTTTTTAAGTACATTTAAAATTGTTCATTTTAATCCTACAAAGTGATAGTATAATGGCTTCTATTCTGACTGATGAAGAAATACTCAGTATGATTAATAATGGAGATTTTCTATTGTCAGACGAAGATTTTGGTCTTAATTCTGGGAGTGATAGTTTAGGCGAGGGTGATTCTGCAGATGACGATTGCGATCAAAATAATATAGTTGAACAAAATATTGCCAATCAATCGCCTGCATCGCTTACTGAAACAGATTTAGCTTCACCACAAATTAGCCGTGAAAACAATTATAACTGGTCTACTTTTCGTCCTCAAGTTATAGATATTCCTTTTTCTGAAACACCAGGACTTAAAATTTTTCCTAAAGGTAACGACCCAATTGATTATTTTAATTTATTTGTTACAAACACATTTTGGGAGTTTTTAGTTGAAGAGGCAAATTCATATGCAGTTGAAGTCTTTTTGAACAGCGATCCTAGCGATACAAATCCTACTACTTAATTCGTACTTATTGTATAATAAAAATGTAAAAAAAATTTCATTTTACGACTATCGGTTAAAAATTATTTCGACTATATTAAATTCTGGGGAAAATAATATTACTAAAAGACAACCAACAAATAATAATGCATTACATTTTTCAAAAAAAGTACCTAAAAATAAAAACAACAAAATCATGTATAAGAGATGTAAACTATGCAGTTCAAAAGGAGTACGAAAAATGACGTCGTTTTATTGTTCAATGTGTGAAGACGAGCCAGGATTTTGTCTAGACTGCTTCGAAGAATTTCACAGAAGTATATAAATTAAAAATTATGTTTATTGTTTTATTTATATTTATACTTATTTGTAAGTTAAAAACTACAGTTTTATTCAATAAGTAGTATTTTTTTATTTTATTTCATTTTATTAAATATTAAAAATAAATCTATACAAAAAAAAGTTGAATTTTCATATTACATTTTTGTGTAACCGCTGTGTTGTAGTACAAATTGAAAAAAACCAAAGTACTTATAAACTCAATAGTATCGTAATATTATTGAAAAATATAATTGTAAGTGTGATGTATGATAATTTATCAAGTATTTATTTAGATATAATTGTGGATTCTTATTTATTATTAGCATAAATCGGGCGCGCAACGCCGGTGTCAACACGTAGTTGACAGTATCAGCCGAGACTGGTTTTTGGTTACGGCTACGCGCGCGCTAATGCATAATTCGGTCGGCAGTGAACGTGTTAAAAATAGTATTTGATTTTAATTACAGATATTCTCAAAAAAGTATTAAAATACTGTGCCCAAGTACTTTTTTCAAATGTATTTAGAATACGTATTTGAGTACTTAAAAAATATTTGAATACTTTTACTCAAGTACTTTACAAGACTGTAACACATTGGCTAATAAATACCGATTTTAAAGGTCTTCTATAATGAAATTAAATATAATATAATAGTAGTAATCTAACTTTGTTTGAGAGAATGTTGTTATTAATAATGTCTAAGCTTAAGTTATAAAGTTTCTTTTAAGTAATGTATAATAATTTATAGTTTAAATTTTAAAGTTTATATTATACCTACTTTAATAGCTGTTAGTTTAATTTTTCAGATTGTACAAATTATTAATTAATTTTTATTAAAATGTATATGTTTATATTTAAGATTCCTGGGCCCCAACACGAGAGTCTTAGTGGGGCCCAGTATTCTTATTACCATAAAATGAAATAAGTATTAAATAAATTAAGGTGAAGGGAAATTCTAATGAGAAAAGCCCCCAGTTCCTTGGTAGAATCCACAATGTGATGAATCAAACTAATACAAACTTACATTCTTTTTTTGGATGCATGTAATTCTCGCAATCGTCAATATAAACGATTTCTGTATTATTTTGTCCTTGATTTTGTGTGGCGTCAATAGTTGAATCATTTTCACCTAAAACCTCAATTAGGCTATTATAGGACTCTATAATAGGAATTTCTCTTTGCTGAACTACAAGTTAAAAAAATTATTATTACACTATATTAGTTATCAGTTATCACATTTATTATTTAATAATACCAATTTTACTAACGGTCATTAACAAAATTTGCATCAGAATCAAACTCATTTATGAGAGGCTCAATTTGATCACCAAGAATCCCAATTACTTTTTCACTTAAGGCACTGACGGTTGAATTTTTTTTACCCCCGCCTGTTTTATATAATTCCACCTATGAAGTTACTCATAATGGATACTTAACTAGGTAATTACAAAAATGTTTAAACTTTAGAAGATGTAATTACTTTATCATTAGACTTTTCTTTTTTAGCATTTCTTTTTAATATGTCATAAAGAGCTTTTAATTGGTCAATATTTCTGAATCCTGATGATTGAATACTATTATACTCATTTTGAATTGATTCCCATACTTTATTTTTGTCTTTGACACTTTTTACATCTGTCTAAAAGTAAAAAAAAAAAAATAGTTATTAAATTACACACATACACAACAGTCTAGCATACAATTTAATACATACCCTTACACACTCAATAACATTTTTATATGTTGCTACAATATCCAGTAGTGATGATTTTTCATTTTCATTAAAATTTTTTCCACGTTTACGTTTCAGAGATTCACTCGTGGACATGGACATGATTGTAATTTGTAAATATTAGACGTTAGAGTCAAATAGAAATACTTATTTTATTTTAACCTACACCAGTATACCATAAGTATTCGTGTAGACGAAGAATACAAACAATTATGTATTAAGTACTTATTATTATTAATTATCAAATTCAAATATCTTCTGTTATCAACATTTCATATTATCACAGAACAATATTATCAAAATAATAATGAACCATAACCTTAAATAATTGAACCATTATGGTATGTGGCTCAAAATATAATAATATAAGCAATGATTTGTGTAACGATTTTTAATATTTATCTATCAATAAAATATTTTATCAAACCGATAAAACCTATAGAGCCTATAAGTTATAGGATCAATACATTTTTTTTTGTGCAACCGGCCCTAAACGTAATACAGTATTATTTCTTTATTTTTTTTTTGCGATTTACGGCGTTTTTTCTTAGAACGTTATATGTATATTACATATTTTTATTTTTATTACAATATCATATTTGTCCATATGTAACATAGGTTGACTATACTAATATTTTAATTGACTTTCTGGGTGCCGGGTGGTGATTGTAAATAATAATTTCCGATATCGATCATATTTTCCATGAATTTTTTTGCAGCTTTTTCACCTCTATAAATAACTACCTTTCTCGGAATATTAAACTCTTTCACCAGCTCTTTTGGTATAATACTATAATCAACTTTTACATATAACCCATAACTCATAATTTCATGTAAATGCGTAACATAAATTTTTCTTTTCTTTTTCTTTTCACATCTCCGAATGAATTCTTCAGGCTGTTTAGGAGTTAAAATACATTCAAAGTCTGCATAAATGACAATCGGAATTCTCTGGGTATTTTTATAACTTTTAAAATAAATGAAATCATCATCCCCCTCTTCAAACATTATAGGTCTGCCTAATTTATTCTTACTACTATAACGTTGATGCTCAATTAATCCTTTTTTGCCCCAAAGTTTGCTTTCACATGGTTAATTACTAAATGTAGTAAAACATCTCTTATAAATAATTAGCTTGGAACAGTTTTTAGTTTTCTGACTTCTAATTAATCTTGAAAAATTATTAATACAACAATAATGTGATGTTTCATCATTATTATACAAAAATAGATCAAAATGATTACTTCTTTCGATATTGCATATTCGTAAAGGGAAAAGTGTTTTTTTTATCATTTACACTATAAATATTAATTGAGATATTGTTTACACGTTCAAATTTGTTAATTTGATTGATTGGCGTCGGAAAATCAATACATTTGAAATCTAAACCATTTTTTAATTCTAACATTTTAAAATATTTTTTATTAAAATAAGTTTTGTTTGAGCGATTATCAAACTTAGACAGTATTGAATATTTAAAACATTTATTTTTATTTTCTTACATTTCTTTTCTTCATTTGATCTTTGTACGTGCCAGTTGCTAGTTTCTACATTCTACATCGTATAATTTAAATTTTTTTTAACTAATGTAATAATATATTATATAGGTAATATAGTATATGTATATTAGTATATACAATATTCTTATATTTGTATTGTATTGCATTGAATATCACATTCTTAGTAGGTATCTAATATAATTAATTGGATAAATACGATTTATTGGTTATTTTATTTAAAATATTATATTAATTTGTCTAAGTAATAAGTTCCCTCTATGTTCTCTGCAGGTTTTCGCATTTTCATATAGAATATAGATCACCAGTTTCTACTTATTTTTAAAAAAATGTGACCTGGTAATAGGCAGCGTTCTGTAGTAGTCTGGGATCATTTTAAGAAAAATGCAGATAATAAAAATGTTGTTTGCCAAAAATGCAAAAAAGATTTTAAGAAGTATGGGAATACAACGAACTAAGGTTGTTTTTCTTTTTCAATAATAATTTGGTGATTATGGTCAACAGTTGCTTTTTTACAAATTCTTATTTTTAACTCTGACCAAGTATGTGCATTGTCAATATGTGATCGTGAGGTTTCGTGTAAACTTAACTTTTCTGACAAATGTTTCCAATCATTTGTGCCTTCTGTGGCCAATGTGCTTATATTTGAGTTGGAATTTGAAAAAGTTTACAACAGAAACAAAACACTTTATCGATTGAAACTGAATAAATTAACCATTTTCTATTCACAATTTCCCCATTAGATAATTTTTTATAGTAGTAATTATTTGAAAACTTTCTTTCTGAATCATCAACCAATTGAAGTGGATAAACAATATCTTTCTCTCTTGATGGTCCGTACTTAACGATTTCGTACTTTACTTGCTGAGTAATTTTATCTGCACTCCACGTTGCTGGATCTTTTATATCAATTTCTTTTTTTTTGCTAGATACAACTAGTTCGTCGTTATTAGAAAATAATACATATTTTTCAATTTTGTTGTCCTTCAATAATGTAGTGTCTTGCACTCTATCTTCCACGCTATTATTTCGGTCTTTTAATGGTTGTGAAATTTCTTTATATAAAGTTTCTTTATCATTTATATTGGGTGTTAATTCAACTTGTGTAGTCGTTGTAGAAGTTACATTATCAGCGGTAATGGTTGAATTGTCAGCAAAGGTAGTTGTGGTAATGGTTGATGTAACTGAATTGGTTGTCACAATATTTGTAGTGATAAAAGTCGTTTTATTAGTGGCTATAGAGGGATTTTTGTTCAGGTATTGAAAAAAATTTTCTTTTTGTTTTTTTAAAAACTCTTCTTTTTCCTGTTTTTTTAGTCTTTTCTGATATCCCGATGGATGAGAATGATATTTATCCCGATCGCGGCCACTCATAATGTTTTTGACGAATTGATTTTTTTTAATTTTGCTAAAATAAATTAAATCGAGTTTTAGACCATAATATGATATATGAAATATCATTATTCATTAAATTAGAAAAATTAAAAGCTGGATTAGTTTCAGGAATTATATTTAATTTCACCCACCTCAACTATATCACAAAATGATCTGTGTCGTATCGTTTTTATTTTTTAGATAACATAAATACAATATTAATTATTAAAGTTGTTGTAATTTAATATTCATATATATAGCCATATAGGTATAGCCGTTGGATTATATTATTATTTAATTTATTGTCATTATCATTATAATTATATTATAGTACGGCCAGCGAAACTAGGCGGGTGACCGTCGCGCGCCAGGCGACCTTTTTCATGTAAACCAGGGGTTCTAAAAGTATTATTTATTAAATAAATAGCCGGTGTAGCTGTGTTTCAGATGTTTATGAAAAAAGTTGTGAACCCTCACATTACAAATATTTTATTATTGTATAAGGTACCTATATCGTATATACAATATATATAATGTAAATATGCGTACTACAAACAGCTGCGGGTGAGGGTAACCATCGAGCGCGGCGTTTTTATATTCAAACTGGCCATCTGGCGCTGGCGACCGCATTCCATTGGCCTTATTGTATTGTCATTCTATTGAAACCAAATTGTGTACAGAAACAGTGTTTTTTCAAAACGTGTTAGTCTTCGATCCTCTGCCTTTCGGTGTTGATTGCTATCGTTTGAGTTAAATGTGATATTTTTATACGGCTAATATTTTATAATTTTTTTGGTGTTTTTTTTTACTATTTGTGATAAATTATTTTTTCAAAATGTCAATTCGACCCGATATACATTCCCAAACGAAAAAAACAATATACAACGTGTATACATTTTTTAAAACCTTAGCCAAGTGCAAAGACAAGCCTGAATTGGCAGATTATTTTCTACAGTCCCAGGAGAGGACGGCCGAGGCTTGTGCGGTGAGTTTGAGAACTGTACAACGGATATGTAAAGAGAGTAAAATGACTGGAAATCAAGAAGAATCATTATGTGTTGGAAGTTCTAATGACCTTAAATTTCAATCACCACGAAAAAGATACATTCGCGAGAAATCTGTCACTGAACTTGATGATTTTGACAATGAAGTGGTCAGAAGAGTTGTTCATAGCTTTTACGACAAGGGTGAATTTCCAACGACCGCTAAAATATTAGTAGAATTGCGTGAAAAATTAAATTACCGTGGATCGAAATCGGTCGGATATTGTAGCTGCACGCGTTAAATTTCTTAGAAAAATGAACGAGTTTCGTAGGAACGGTGATACTCGGCCAGTAGTCTACTTAGATGAAACCTGGGTTAATCAAAACCATACCCGTGGACGTATTTGGCAAAATGAAGAAAATACGGAAGGTTTAAAAGTACCTACGGGGAAAGGCAGTCGCCTCATCATATGCCACGCCGGATCTCCTTCCTTTGGATTCATTAAAGAATCAAAACTTATTTTCAGATGCAATTCTGGTAACAAAGACTATCATTCTCAAATGAACGCCACACTTTTTGAAAATTGGTTTTCACAAATGTTACTTAACTTAGAACAGCCGAGTATTATTGTTATGGACAACGCGTCGTATCACTCTTCGTTGATCGAGAACTATCCGAAGTCCAACAGTAGAAAGGCAGATGTTCAACAGTGGTTACGGGATAAAAATATAGATTTTTCTCTTGTAGAAACACTTGACGAGTTACGAGAAAAAGTGAAGCTTTCGATGCCACGCGGAAAAAAATATAAACTCGATGAACTAACATACCAAATGGGTCATGAAGTGGTAAGGATTCCCCCTTACCACTGTCAGTACAATCCAATAGAACTAATTTGGGCCCAAGTTAAAGGCAAAGTGGCTGAAAAAAATTCAACATTCAAAATTGCAGATGTCGAGACAATTGTGCATAAAGAGATCGATGCAGTAACTCCGGAAGATTGGGCCAAATGTGGAGAACATTGCGTCAAGATTCAGGAGGAGGACTTTGCCAAGGCGGGACTAAGAGCTTGGATTGATTTCCTTGGTTGATAGACGTATGACAGCTAATCTGGTATTTTTGAGTAAGCTACTTAATGGTAATATTGATGCTCCCTCCTTACTCCTCCAAATTAACTTTAGAGTTCCCCCTCGTTCTTCTAGATCATGTTTTCCTTTTATAATTCCTTTCCATCATACTAATTATGGTAAGAACAACCCAATTGATCGGATGATGCGTTTGGCCAATGAGCACCCTACCTTATTTAGTTTGTAATACAGAATTCATTATGTGTTTTGTTAATTAATAATTACTTTATGTCGTCAAAATGTTGTGTTATTTAAGTTATATGAACCAATATTTTTAATTACTTTTTGTTACAATGTAATATTGCATTTTTGGGCCTTGTGCCTGTTATATATTAATAAATAAATAAATAAGAGATGAGATATTAGAACCAATAATATTGACCATTTATCCTGACGAAAGCAGTTCAAGTGAAGATGAAGACGACAATGATGACTAGATTATTTCAATTCGGAAATATATTTTTTTATGTAAATATCATTAAAATAGTATTAAGTTTCATTACCTAGTGATTAGTTTTTAAATCGAACCTACTCTTCTCGCCGCCGAGCCTTCTCGCCGACGAGCCTTCTCGCCGCCACCGTTTCGCCGACGGACATCTCGCCGCCGGGCAATCTCGCCGCCACCGTTGCACCGTCCACCGACGGGAATTTAAAATGTCACCTATTATGTCTTCAACCCAGTGGTGGAACTGTTGGGGGGGGGGTCTTCTATTAAATTTTCAAGTTTTCGAAACCAACAAATAAAATTTTATTGATATTTTTAGAAAAAAAACTAAAAAAAAAATGGAAAATGAAAATGACCCTAAACAGTTCAAAATAAATCAAAATATTTTGAAAATGTTATCGTGTATAGAAAATGCAAATATAAACAACCAGTAAAATGTCATGTATATACGTTCATTTGTTTTAGAGTTACACCAAAAACCAAAGTCGATTTTCTCGAAAACAGATTTTGCGTAAAAATTCCCGTTTTTCCTTAATTTTTTTTTTTTGTTTTCACGGCGCTTATCAAAACTTTACTTTTAACCCCCCAAAGTACCAACTAGATTCACTTTCCTATCAGAAAAAATACTGTTGAAGAAAATCCAAGCACTTTTACTGTCCTAAAACGTGATTACAAACACAAAAAAAAATTTAAAATAAAAATAAAAAATCACACATCATTGTAAAATCAATACATTCATCGTTCCACTCTGAAACTAAAAAAAGTATTTAAAATACCGTTCAAATACTTCAAAATAAAAAGTATTTAAAAAAGTATCAATACGGAAAAAAGTATTTAAATAATTTTACTCAAATACATTACAACACTGCTATTTATATCTAGTATAGTTATCAACATTATATACAGACTACGCAGGAGCGCCATTTGGGGGGGCGGCAAGGTATGCACTCGCACACCCTGACTTTTTTTATCTACAATTGTCCTAGGCGTCTTTGATACTATGGCCTTGCCACCTTGATCTTCAGTTTGCCAATCTTTTATTGTGTATTTTCCCTTTTGTTTGATATCCTAATTTCAAATATACCTAGGTAAATATTAATCAAATTTATGAGTTTAAAAATTTAAAAATAATAAAAGCTGAATGATAATTCTAATAGCCATACAATTTGAATATTTTATATTTGATTTATATGTTATGTATGAACGCTAAATGTGTTTTTAAACACGAGAAACGTTTTTTTAACAATTGGCCTGGTGGTGGGATAAAATCAGCCTCTTCAATTATTTGCACACTCTTAAAAAAAACTGAAATGGCGCCCGCCCCTGAGACTACGCGGAAAACCCGTGGTTCCTGTGCGAGCATTATTATAAATACTAATAATTAATAATATATATGATCCAATAATCTATATAGGCATATAAAGGCATATCACATATAGCCATAATGTCATGATTGAGGAACAGCTTTTGGAATTTTGGAATAAAAAGAAAAGTAATAATAATAATCACTAGTTAGTTTTCTTAACAAGTTAGATTAGACTATTTTACACATTAAAATCAATTTGTTAAGTTACATAGTTAATATGAATTAAAACTAACTAGTTAAGTTAGAAAGTTACCTACTTTTTAAGTAACTTTCTAACTTAAATTTAACTTTCTAACTAGTTAGTGCCCAGCTTTGAGTGTGCTTTTAGACTTGAGTACCTATTTTAATAATTTCATCAATCATCATTATCTATTTTGTAAACAACATCCTTTTCTTGTTTTTTATTGCCATGAGCTAAAAGCTTCTAGTTCACTTTATGTACTAGGTACCTACAAGAAAAAAATCAACTCACAAAATCTGTGTACCTATCTGTATATTTATATTTTCTAAAAATGTTTTCTATGCTTGAAATTGTATAAATTAATATTTCAGCTAATTGTTATTAAAAATTTAGTATTATATTGTATTAATTTACATTTTAACATTCTATTTATAAAAATGCTTTTCAACTACACTACAATAGTCATTCCTTAGTTGCTGCATATAAGTATAGGCATCAGTCAATGTCTTGCTTCTGCAAAAGTTTAGAGATACCATGCAAAGGACGCAATACTCGTTCCCACAAACATAACATAAGCAAAAATTCAAAAGATTCTATTTTTTTTAAAATTGAAATTGCCATATGTTTTTCATCTACTTTATTACTTGATAAACTCATGTACGTTAATGATTTTAATACTCCGATACATCTTTGCTTTAATGCAGATACTGATGAAGTCTAGCCTCCCAGCGAGTAGGACAAACTTTTTTTAATACTTTCAGTCTGATCGTTTTGGCAGTGTCATCACCAAATGCAAGTGATGCCCATCTAGGACAACTAGAACTAAAAAAATTGAATATAGTTTGTAATGTAGTAAAAAAGTTAGAAGCAACTTGTGTCGATTTTGCTGCATCACAAATCACCAAGTTAAGGTTATGAGCGCAGCAGTGTGCATTAATAATGTGCATTCGACACAGTAGAAGATATTCTTTGTTTCACTCCTAAGTAAGCTCTCATTACTACCATCGTAACCCTGGCCTCGACAATTTTGGATGTCTAAATTGTATTTTTTCAACACGTCATAAATAAGGTTTTCATAATCCTTTGAGCCATGGTCCTCTAATTCAAAAAATCCAAAAAAAGATTCTTTTAGTTCAAATGATTTTGTTTCGTAGTTTAAAACAACATAACGCAGTATAACACTCAATTGATCAATTTTTGTTATATCTTGTGTCGAGTCTACTATTATTGAATAATATTTAGATCTTTTTACTTCGTTTGCTAATATATTTAATACTTCTGAGGATAATAAATTAATTAATTCATTTTAAATTTTCCAACTCAGGTATTTTATTTTATTACTAGCTGAATAACCCGGCTTCGCCCGTGTACAGTTTTTTTGTGTAACCTACTATAACTTTTATTTTATCAGTTTTTATATTTATTACAGGCTGCTTTTAGATAAGTTTATCCTAGGTTGCCCATGTATTGTAACAATCAGAAGTCAGCAAAAAATTACTTTATTTTAATATTTTGAAGACAAATTGTAAGATACAATTCTAATCGACGAAATGTTGAAATAAAATATACCCAAAAAATGATAACTTTCTGTAATTGAAAAAAATGTTTTACGTATTATTATAATTATTATTACTATTATTAGTATTATTCCTATTATTATTTTTTTTACTTCTTATTATTATTGTAACATTATTATATACATTTGGTTTTTGTAATAATCCACCAATATTTATATTGACATATTTTGTTCATCTCAATACCTCTTTATAAACAGTATTTTTGGTACTGCCTTTTGGTGTTAAAATAACCAAACTACTGGCAGAGCTAACTCTAGAACATGCGAAATAGAACTGTCCATGTGAAAAACATTCTTCTCTTAAGTCAATCCCGGCCATGCTCAATGATTGTCCTTGAGACTTATTAATTGTCATAGCAAAGCAAACTTTGAGTGGGAATTGTATTCTTTTAAACTCAAAGGGATAATCAGTTGGAATTAACGTTATTCTCGGGATTAAAACTATATCTCCTCTAGCACACCCAGTGATAACTATAGCTTCTATTACATTTTTGTACAGAGCTTTAACTTGCAATCTAGTCCCATTACACAATTTAGGTGGGTTAAGATTTCTTAGTAACATTATAGGTGCTCTAATTTTAAGGATAAGTTTATGTGATGGAAGACCAGAAGGATTCAGAGTTATTAAGAAATTCTAAAGGGTAATGGACAGCATCATCCGATTGGATCACAGAATCAAAAGATTTATATTCAACAGCTTTTTCATTAAATGCCTTTAGTAGAATTTCATTGATTTCGGCTGCCTTGTCGTTCTTTGGAGTTAAGATGGCTCGCTCGCACAACCATTCGATGGGTTTAATCTTGATATTTATTATATCTGGGTAAATTCTGGAAGTTAGTTCTGATAAAGAGCTAACAACAGTACACAAATTTGAGGGAATAGTGATCTCATCCAATGAAGGGAAATTTCCGTCTCCTATTTTAAGTAACATCTCAGCAAAAATCCCAGCAGATGTATCACCTTTCACATGAACCCTCATATTTTTATGAAGTGCAACTTTCTGGATATGTGGCCACAAATACGAAGCTTTTAGACATGACTTTACTTCATCAGCCCTTGTACCCCTAGGTATAACGGGTAATGTTTGCCGAAAATCTCCTGCTAGCAGCACAGTGACTCCACCCATCAAACTATTATATCCTCTTATATCTTTTAATGTTCTATTGAGGGCTTCAAAGCCACCCTTGTGGGCCATTGTGCATTCATCCCAAACTATTAACTTACAGTCTTTTAGAACTTGTGCTATATTACTCTGTTTGGAAATATTGCACATAGGTGTCTCTACTCTCGTTAGGTCTAATGGTAATTTAAATACAGAATGAGCTGTTTTACCTCCTTCTAGCAATGTAGCAGCGATGCCTGAAGAAGCTACAGCCAAAGCTATTCCATGATCTTTTCGTACTCTGGCCAATAAAATATTTATGACAAATGTTTTACCAGTGCCTCCAGGTGCGTCTAAGAAAAATGTTTGGCCAGTGTTCTTTTCAATGCCCTCTAATATTTTGTTATATACATAGGACTGTTCATTATTTGGTAAATGTTCATTAAAATTTATATACTGTGCCAATATATTTGAATCATAATTGATCTCTCGAAGGTAATCTTTATTTTGTAAGACTGCTTCACATCTTGATGGCTGAGGTAAACCATAATGTTGCAAAGATGTACCTCCCAGAGATAGAACAGTATCTTCAAGAGTAACTAAGCATTTATTGTATACTTTATTAATAATTGAATTCACATTCTCGGGTTGTATATCCAACTCCACTCGATGTCGTATATCTTCTGAAAGATTGTCCTTGTATTTTTCCCAAAGACTTAAAGCATCTGACAATTGACAAAATATCAACATAATTGCAAAAAGTTCCCGTAATTTAAATGGAGAACCACAAAGCACAGCTTCTTCCATAGTTGTATCCCAGTGCCTTTCGTCTTCCAGTAAGCCAAGATCCTTACACGCTTTCTGATAAGTAGGTTGAATTGTGCCGTTAACAGTTTTCAATTTCAAAAAAGATGTAGAACCTCGGATTTCATGAAGTAAAAGGCGAAGATAGTAACACTCGGTATTATTAGGGTGAATGGTATATACTCTACCCAGAGCTTGATCTCGTTTTATTCCCGGCCAACCATTTACGTTAATTCCACGTTTTCTTCTCTCAAATCTATTATTTTTCCATACATAGTATGAGGGAACATCAACATAAAGAAGGGTTTTCGCAAAATCATCTGTTTTACATAAATCGAAAAATGCTAAAAGAGTAGTTTTTGGTGGATTGTTAATCATGTCTGTTAAGCGACTGGAGTCATTAGGGTTGAAATAAACACGCTGGCCATTTTCTAAATGCACGGAAAGATGGAAGACTGTTGGAAATCTCTCGTGGATAGGAAAAGCCAGAATTCTCCATACAGCCTCAGAGCTGCTGATATATCGACCACTTTCATAAAGCTTGACTTCATCATTATCATTTTCAAAACCAAATGCTGCTTGATCACTTCCTTTTGTAATATATTTACAAATGTATTTTATAGATTTTACAGAGTTACAGTACTCTACATTAATATGAGCACCAAATGTACGTGAAAGCACTGGATTATACGGTATTACCCAACGATTATCAAGTGTTTTACCATTTATTTCAACAGTAAAACCACCATTTTCTGGAGCTCTTCACCTATACTTTGGATACCCGTCGTCTCCTGTCTGTGTTTCTTGAATGAAAGGTCTAGGATACTTCTTGCTACAGCTACCTGACTCCATACAGGGTGATCTATTGTTTGAATTACCGCAAGGCCCATTGATCATATTGGCTTTGATAATATCGTAAAGGAGAGAATCTTTATCAGGATCAGGTATTTCCGCACTAATGATACAATCTAATTTATCTGGAGAAATGCGCTGTTTTAGCCATAACAAAATATGTATGTGTGGTAAACCACGTTTTTGCCATTCGACCGAATACATAATACATTGCACTTCCCCAAACAAATTCCCTTTTGTTAACAATTTCATTAACGTCTTAACTTTTAAATGAAATATCCTAGCTATAATATCATGACGATCGTAGGACTTTTGTTCAGAAAGTAATGCATTTGAAACTTTTTTCCATCGAGGATTACATGTAAAAGTTATGAATAAATCAGGGCGACCGTAATGACGAACATATGTCATGGCGTCCTGAGTTTTTTCATGCATATACCGTGGTGAGCCAGTAAAAGATCACGGAAGAACTACCATCTGACCAAGATGGGTAAGATCGGTATCTTGTCTCCAAATAGCATCTCTGAGATGTATGTAATTATCAGCTCGGAGTTGCATTTGATTGTTTTTAATAAAATTTAAGCGCTCTGTTTCAATTTTAGCGTACATATCAACTAAATATTGATTAAAAAGTGATCTAAAGTACAGTAAATGGTTGATTTCCGTTTGTCTAATCATGATGTGGTAAGAATAAAATTGCGATGCAGAAACTGTTTTCTGAAGTGGTAATTTAGTTTTGGGATCAATCTGAGAGATATTAACCCTTAAATGCATATAGTTGCATTTATGCAACATTATGAATTTTATATATTCTGGCCTTAAAACTACTGGTAGGTAGTTTGTGATTAAACCATCGTATTCGTTAAATAATTCTGATTATTTTGTTATCTTATTTGTTTACTGTAACGTGTTTATTTATTAAGTAATAATACATGGAAACTGACTAGTGATTGTACGGTGACCGAATGGCTATATGATAACTTTGAAAAATCATAAAACTGATAATATATGTGATATCTAAAATGAAAAAATGTGTATAGCTTATCGTACATCTAAACTATGTCGAACAGTTGTCGTTTAGGTGTTTTTAATAAATGGTACAAAGATAATCAATGATAAACATCGATTGCACAAATGCAACTATATGCGTACAAACTTCTTATCTGTTTACCCATGCTATTGACTTGTTGGCTGATTACAAAATAAATAGAAAATTTGTTTATGAGTTTATGACATCAAAACGTTTTTATTATATTTTCAAGCCACTTTAGTTTTTTAAATTATATTGTATTGTTATATCCATATTACTAAAATGTCGAAGTATAAAGGACTTAGTGAACAAGAAATGCTTGACGCTTTATTCGAAATACCTTTGGATTCCGACGATGAAATTGATGAAGGTGACTTTGATGAGTTGAATGATTTTGAAACTGTAGAAGAGATTGATGAGTATGTACATACTGATGAAGTAGAACTACCTGTCATTGATGAAAATTTAGCATTTGTTGAATCTGTATATCATAATAATCCTATTGTTATATCTGTCCCTCATGATAGCTCTACTTGCACTAATAATTTTTTTGAGGATACCTCCCAACCCACTGTTTCTATATCTGAAAATACTAATGGTAGTCAAAGACAATTTACTCCAGTTACATCTGTAAATTGGACAAACATACCCTTTGAAGAAAACCCCAGCTCACAGTTTCTAGGTAGTGAAGAACTCACAACTGATATTTTAAACTTGGATTCTCCCTACCAAATTTTTAGTTATTTTTTTGATAATGATCTTGAGGAAACTCTAAAATATAGTATTCACAAAAATGTTGAAAAACCTTTTAAAATTAATAAAACTGACTTCAAAAGATTTTTAGGAATAACCATTATGATGTCTGTTCAAAAAAATCCTTCAATTCGTAGCTATTGGTCATCAAATATAGGTAATGATATTATAAAAAATACTATGTCTGTAAATATGTTTGAAAAAATCAAACAATTTTTACATTTTAATGACAATGACCAACTTATCCCATTCAATAGACCTGGACATGATAGACTTTATCGGATAAGGCCAGTTCTAGAAACATTGAATAAAAAATTTCAATTAGTTCCACTTGAAGAAAGTTTGTCAATTGATGAACAATTATGTTCTACTAAAGCTAGACATTGTTTAAAACAATATATCCCCATGAAACCGCACAAATGGGGTTATAAATTGTTTGTTATGGCAGGTGTTTCTGGTTTTGCATATAATTTGGAAATTTATAGTGGACAAGAAAATAATTCAGAGCTACGTTTACCTTGTGAACCAGATATTGGTGCAAGTGCAAATGTTGTTGTACGTCTTGCTCGTATAATACCATCAAATAACAATTTTAAATTGTATTATGATAATTATTATACCTCAATACAATTAATGGTTTATTTAAAAACTAGAGGTATTGAAAGCTTAGGGACTGTTAGAAGAAATAGACTAAAAAATGTACCATTTCCTTCAGATGCTGCTATGAAATCTAAGGATAGGGGTACCATGTATGAATGTACAGCTACTGTAAATCAGGAAAAAATTACAGCAGTCTTATGGAAAGATAATAAGTTGGTAACTTTACTTTCAACATTTGTGGGTATGAACCCAGTTGAAAATGTAAAAAGGTTTTCCAAAAAAGAAAAACAATCAATAATGGTTCCTTTTCCTAATATTATAAGTGTTTACAATAAACATATGGGTGGGGTTGACTTGTTGGATGCAAATATTGGAAGATATAAAATTTCAATAAAATCCAGAAAGTGGTACATGAGGTTGTTCTATCATTTAGTAGACATTACTGTTACTAATTCTTGGATATTACAAAAACGTATTTATGAAAGTAAAGGACAAAAATATAAATCTAGTTTGCCATGAGGAATTGGCTGTTTCATTATGTCAAATGGGAGAATTAGTGTCGAATTAGAGGTAGACCACTTAAAGAAGATACATTTGGCAATATAACAGATAAAAAAAGGCAACGTAATGTCAACACTACGCCTATAGATGTAAGGTTTGATGGTTTTCAACATAATCCTAAGTGGTCTCAAAAGAGACAAAAATGCAAATACATAGGTTGTAAAGGTATTACATATGTAAGCTGTGCTAAATGTAATAAGGCTTTGTGTTTTACAATGAAATAGTGACTGTTTCAACAGTTATCATATGAAATAGTTCAAAACTGGTGTCTACCAGAAGTCTAGTTCGATACTTAAACTTTTATAATTAGAATACCATATATCGGTTGATATAATATCATTATTTTATTTTAATATTAGGTACTTATTTGATTATTTTGTTATAATAATTTATAAAGACTGGTTGTAATGGTTATTATTTCATTTGAACATTAAATTACTTATTTTACCAATTTGTTATATCTTAATTTACAAATACAAGTTGTTATTATATTATTATTTTATTGAATTTTAGAACACCATTTAACATTGTTATATAATATTATGATTTTATGTTTTTTATTTTTTATTTTCTCAATAAAAATATATTATTTTAAATATCGTATCTTGGACTAATTTTTAGTAGTTAGCATATAAATAATAAAAGTAGGTAGTTGAAATTAAAATAAATATACATATTAATGTTTGCCGTTAAAAATAAAAAATTAAGTTTGTGCGCATATAGTTGCATTTGTGCAATGGACTTAAAAGCTGTACTTTTCTAGGTTGGATTTTGAGTTGGAATTTTTTTATTATTTTTGCCAAATTCGCCACTCCCAAATTAATAAAAAAAATTTAATTTCAGCAAAAAAAAAAGTCATGCAATTAAGGGTTAAATGTACCTATGTATAAACTACACTTTTTTGGTAAATAAATTTAATATCTAATTATACTGTAATTGTAAAATTAATAAATAAATAATAAAAATGTCTAATTAAATGTATATAAAATTATAATTAATTCAAAACAATTTTGTTCATCTAAAAAAATGTTAGTGTGCCGTGAAAATTTTTTGAAGTGTACGGTGTGCCGTGTATAAAAAAAGTTTGAAAACCACTGGCTTATACAATCTGCTACTAAATATCAGCTCAAAAATAAAGAAGTTCATAAAGTAGCAGCAGCCAAGTATAAAAAAAAAAAATCCAGAAGTAAATAGAGTGCAAGTTCATAGATATGAACAAAATAATCCAGGAGGACGATCAGAAAGGCGAATTCTTCCATGGAAAATAAAAGCTTTTTCCGGCATGAAATATGAATCGGAAATAGCTTATGAGACGGATGAAACTGTATCTTTGGGTACTATGAGTCATAAATGCGTATACTGCGATGCTCTTAAATTCAAAGAAGAGGCGCCTGGAATATGTTGTAGTGCCGGTAAAGTACAACTTCCGTCTTTTTTACCTCTTCCTGAACCTCTTTACAGTTTGATTATGGGGTTCCATCCTGATCACAAAAATTTCATGGACCGTATTAGAAAATACAATAACTGCTTCCAAATGACATCTTTTGGAGCGAAACAAATTATCGAAGATGGATTTATGCCCACATTCAAAGTGAAAGGTCAGGTGTATCATTTAATTGGTAGTTTGCAAGCTTTACCTCAACAAAACCCTCAATTTCTACAGACTTATTTCGTTGGAGATGATGAGAGAGAAACACGCTTAAGATGTAGCCACTTCGCTGATGTAAAGCAAAGCCTGGTAAAACAATTACAAGCGATGTTGCACCATAATAACCCATACATAAAGGACTTGAAAACCACACTCGAAAGAGTACCTCAAAATAGTAGAAACTTTGAAATTATAATACATGCTGATAGAAAATCTGATAATGCTCACAGAGGACGTTATAATGCACCAACAACAAGTGAAGTATCATTGGTCATAGTTGGACAACAGTTTGAAAAACGAGATATTGCGTTACAAAGTCATGATAACAAATTGCAACGGATTAGTGAATTGCACCGTTCATACGATACACTCCAGTACCCGTTACTTTTCTGTCATGGGGAGGATGGTTATTCCATTAAGGTTACAATATAAGGGTATTATCACAAAAGTTATTATTACAAATATTAGAAAAATTATTAGGTTTACAAAATGAGGCTTTAAGGTTAGTGAAGTCTTGCAGGAAAGAGTCTAGAGTTATTTCAGCAGTGTAGCAGCGTGAGCAATTTGAAGAACGAAGTTTAATGTTATACATACAATTGCAGAGTGGATCAGTTAAGCAGGAGTAGTAGCATGAGTCATTTTTTCCAGTTTTGTTCAGGCGACGGAGTGCTTGCCTAGGCAGCGACAAGTCGAGTACTGCTAGTTTTTTGATTGGGTAAAGGCCGAGTTCGATGTGTGATGGCGTCTGTCCTGGGATGATCTGCGGGCCGGTACAATATAGGGGAGTCCATCTCTGTATTTGATTAATAAGTCAGATTCACCGTTCTTTTTACGATTTTCCAAATCAGTGTATACGCGACGAATTGCTTCACGCTCACTCGGAGTGCGATCACGAGTAACCGAAATGGGATGGCGCATATTGTCAGTATGAGAAGATCTAATATTTGTATTATAGTCAGAGACAAGTTTCTGGGCTATTTCTTTAGACTGGAAGAAAGCCTTGAGTGGTCGGGGACCTCGATCACTGGGTTTACCTAACCTAATTGCTTTAAAGTCTGATGGTAATTCGGGAAAGTACGGTTTGATAGCCTCAGTTATTTTTAGGACGTCATTAGAGACTCTATCTTCTAATACAGAAGAAGAAGATTCTTGAGCACCACGAATAATGACATTTCGAGAACAGCGCTCACGTTCCGTGATCTCATGGAAAATGCTAGGAAAGGTGTCAGCCGAGGAGATACGACGACTACTGTTTGCAGATTCAAGATCTTGGACTCGATTGCTGAGACTAGGGATGATTTTTTGGAGTTTGTCGTTCTCAGATTTTAATTCAACAACCTGAGAGGAAAGACGACCTAAGTTTTCATTGAGTTCAGAAAATTGAGCATTTTGAGATTCACACAAGCGTTTGCATTGGGCCAGGGTTTCTTTTTGTGTTTTTTGATGTTCAGCCATAGTGTTGTTGAAAACATCAAGGGTCAGCAGACCGGAAGAAGAAGAGGCTGATTTAGAAGACTTGCCAGACATTACAGAAGCAATATTGCCAGCAGTGGTTGATCGGGTGGAGATCCTTGTGGGTGAGCTCTGACTAATTTAAATAAATACGCCTTGTAAGATAAGGTAGGCAACCAAAGCTGCAGGTAACAAGACGGGCTGATGAGATATGCGGGTTGATGAGCGGACAACTAACGATCACTGCATCACGATGTATATGTTTATATTTATATTTATCAATGTTGTTTCAACTATAAAACGCACACAGTGTATAACGCGCGGGTCAGTGCGCGGGTCTAATCTCTCAGATAACGCGATAACGACTGACACGGGTTTTCGAGCTTTGTACCGATAAAAATAAGATTGAACTCACGTTTCTACAGCGGCCGTGTATAAGCTGGAACCACTAATAGTTGCTTTTGAGGGGAGGGTATTGGTCACACCGACTCAAAAACGACACCGGTCTGAAAGCGCACTTTTTAGAATCGATCAAGATAAAGAACACAAAAAACTGTCTATATTTACCGGAGTAATAAGTAAAAAGCACGGGAGCGAGTTTAATCGTTAAACGTCTGTCTATAGTTTTGATACAGAAAATAAGTTAAATGATCATAAGCATTATTGTGCTAATAATAAAGCTACTAAAATAGTTCTACCAGAACCTTATAATAAAACATTAAAATTTGAGAAGTATAATAATTCCTTAAGAGCACCTTTCACGATTTTTGCTGACTTTGAAGGTACACCCGAAACAATACATACTTGTCAACCAAATGATACAGAGTCTTTTACAAAATGCTATCAGAAACATAAACCTAATAGTTTTTGTTATTATATTAAATATAGTATTGGTGATTATAAACCTCCTGCAGTATATTCTGGTCCAAACGCAGCTCAAGAATTGTATAAATGTATGAAAAAAGAAGAAAAAGCTATTTCAAAAATATATGATAAAATAGTTCCAACATTGAATGTAGAACAATTAAATAATTATTATAATAAATCTGATAAATGTCATATTTGTGAAAGATATTTATTAGAATTACCTCCAATGTTAGAAAAAAAATTTAAAATAATTAAAGGTGTTATTGAATATTACAAACAATTTAAAATAGTTAAAGACGGTGTAGAATATTATAAAAATATTGATGATGCTAAAAAATTAAAATTATATGAAAACAAGCTTAAAAATGAATTAGAAAATAAAAGTATAAATATGAAAAAAGTTCGGGACCATGACCATTTAACTGGAAAATACAGAGGAGCGGCTCATTCTATATGTAATCTTAATTACCAAAATCCACGTTTTATTCCAATTGTTTTTCATAATCTTTCAGATTATGATGCCCATCTATTTATAAAAGAATTTGGGAACGACGATAAACAAATAAAATTAATCACAAATAATGAGGAAAAATATATTTCTTTTTCAAAAATGATGCCACGTAAAGTATTTAGGAAAGATAAAAAAACAAAGATGATAAAAGACAAAGTAATATTTACAGAATTAAGATTTATTGATTCATTAAAATTTTTACCTAGTTCTTTGGAAAAGTTAACAAATAATTTAAGAAATGATTCGAAATTAAATTTAAAAATAAATTTAAAGAACTTAGTAAATATTATCCTGAAGAACATTTAGATTTAATTACTAGAAAGTTAGCTTATCCCTACGAGTCTATGAATTGTGAAGAAAAATTCAATGAAACATGTTTACCTCCTATAGAAAAATTTTATAGTTCTCTCACTGATAAAAATATAACAATAGAGGAATATAAAAACTCACAGAAAATCTGGAAAGTTTTTAATATACAAAATATGCGTGAATTTACTAGATTATATAATATGATTGATGTTTTATTGTTAGTAGATATAATAGAAAATTTTAGAGACATTTCTTTAAAAAATTATAAATTAGATCCTATGTGGTATTACACAACACCAGGATTTGCATGGGATTGTATGTTAAGAATGACAATGTAAAACGAGATTTATTAACAGATATAGATCAAATATTGATGTTCGAATCTGGAATCAGAGGTGGTTTATCTCAATGTAGTCAAAGATATTCAAAAGCAAATAATAAATATATGGGTGATAAATTTAAAAAAAAGGAGGAATCAATATTTTTACAATACTTGGATGCAAATAATCTTTATGGGTGGGCAATGAGTAAATATTTACCTACTGGAGATTTCAAATGGATCGATAATATGAATAATTTTGATGTAATGAATATTTCTGATAAATCATGTAAAGGTTATATTTTAGAAGTAGATTTATCTTATCCTAAAGCAGGGGTCGGCAATCTTTTTTGATGGAAGAGCCAAAAGTTACAATATACAAAATTTTTCAGATTTTAAAGAGCCACTAAAAATGTTCGTAATTTTTTAAATATAATTTTATTTTTAAATTTTAATAGACACAATAATAACAAAATTAATTATTATAATATAATACATTTATAATAAAAAAAATCAGTTTTTAATAATAGAGAAACACATCAATGGGAGCAATGGCTTTGCATGTCTTTTGAAAGGTCTTTTAAATTTGGCTCATAACTTGTTGTTTTAAGTTTCAAGCACGAATCTAGATTTTTATTTGTTAGTTGGCTTCTTACTTTATTTTTTATTGTATTCATGCAAGAGAACGCTTGCTCACACGAATATGTTGACCCAAAAATTGCAAGCACTCCAAATGCCAACTTTTTCACTTCACTGTAGCATTCTGGAAGACTATTCCATGCGTCGAATATAAATTCCTCTACTCTCGGCATTTCTTTTAGAGCTGTCCACTTTTTCTGCGCGACGTGTATGCATTTCTGAACCTCTAATTCTTCCAACTTACTCTTGAGTTCTATGAACTTGTCACTCCACAGGTCTTTGTTTTTTAAATCCAGCAATTGAATTTGAAACGATCCAGCATCAATTTCAAATGGTTCAATGTTGATCTCATGGGTGTTTGTGTTGAGAGGATTTACTATAAATGCGAGAGTACTTTTGTTTGTTTTGAATTGCTCGAATCTTTTGGCGAATTCATCCTTCATTTTTTTTATAGTTATGCAAAAGTAATTAATGTCAATATTTGCATTGGTTTCATCACGATATTGCTTCAGATTTCTAAAATAAAGTAATTTACCGCTCTCTATGTCTTCACTAAAAATAAGTAATTTTTTTTCGAAACAAACCACTTCTTCCAGCAAGGCATATGCTGGGACTCCCTTTCCTTGTAGTTTTATATTTAGCTCATTTAGTTTCATTGTGATATCTACCATGAAGTTGAATTTTTGTAACCATTTGCTTCTTCCAATTCGGGATGGTCAATGCCTTTTTCATTGAGGAATGTTTTTATTTCTCTCAAGCACGAAGCAAAATGTTTTAATACGTTACCTCTGGAAAGCCATCGTACTTTATTGTGCAAAAGCAGGTCAGAATACGGACTATCTATTTCTTTAAGGAAATCTTTAAACTGTCGATGGTAGAGTGCTTTTGCCAAGATGCTGTTAATAATTTTAATTACTAAGTTCATGACCTCAACTATTTCGGCCGGAAATGTTTGGGCACAAAGCGCCTCTTGATGAATTATGCAGTGAAATGTTAGGATTTCGTGGTTAATTTTTGTCTGAAGAATCGATATTGCCCCTTTATGTATTCCTGTCATACTTCTGGCTCCATCAGTTGCTATGGAAACAATTTTATTTAAATTTATTCCATTGTCTTCCAGGCATTTTTGCACAGCATTTGCTATATCTTCCCCACGAGTTTGTCCAGAGAGCGGTAGCAACCCTAGCAGTTCTTCTTTTGGACCTTGGGACGACATATATCTGACGAAAAGGGAAACTTGTGGTGTATCTTTTATGTCACAAGACTCATCTATAGCAAGTGATAAGGCAGAAGCTACTTGAATGTCTCTCACTTGAATATGTGTTACATTTGAAGACATTTTTGCAGTTCTATCTTGTACTGTTTTAGCTGATAAAGGCAAATCTTTGATTTTTTTCATGATTTCGTCTTTGTTTTTGAAATCACGAAACAGTTCATCAGATGCACGTATGAAACAATCTTTGACGTACTCACCATCCGAGAATGGTTTCCCTCTTTTTGCAATTTCTAGTGCTACTGCAAAGCTAGCCTGATTTACGTTATTTGAAGATTGCGTCCAGTTACTTAGCATGGAACTTGACTGCTGTTTTGTTTTTTTAAGCTCATCTACAGCTTTTTTTCGTGTGTCACCGATTGGATATCTACTAGAAAACTGGGTATGTTTTGTATTAAAGTGTCTCTCCAAATTTGACTTTTTATTGTGCGCCAGCTTTTCGTGACAAATGAGGCAAGTCGGAAGGCCATCTGTGTTGCATATGAACGCAAAGGACTCCGTCCAATCTTGATGAAATTCTCTATTTTCTTCAATTCTTTTCCTTTTTTTATTAGATGCCATAATGACGCTGAAATAATGATTTTTAAATTTAATTTTATTAAATTCTATTGTATTATATTATATTACATGTGTACACACCTTTCAAAAAATAATTTGCTTCTTAATAGTCTCTTCTCTATAATGAAACAATGAGTGAAAAAATAAAATATAGTGACGATACAGCCAAAAACCAGAAATTAAATTAAATTAAATTAACACGCACATGCAACGTAACGTCATCTGCGCTGTACGACTGACTGACGGATGTCAATTCGTCGAACAAAATAAGTCGTAAAATGATATCGTATTATTTTGGACTTTGTTCACGTTGTTAACTTCTTGTGACGGCGTATGACTAATTAGTTTTAGATAGCATCGCGATTATATTAGACTCTATAATAAACATTTTACAGCGATAAACTGTACTCCATGCGGGCCCTATCAAATTGTATAATATGTATTATTTCATATTTCCAAAAGCAACAAAAATAATATACTTTTTTTATAAAATATTGTTTTTGAACATAAAATATTAATTTTTGTGTGTGTAGCTGGAGAGCCACCACTTTAGACCGAAAGAGCCACATGTGGCTCGCGAGCCGCACATTGCCGACCCCTGTCCTAAAGAACTTCATGATCTACATTCAGATTTCCCTTTAGCACCAGAAAGACATTTTGATAACAAACAACTCCCAAAATTATTAACAACTTTGTATGATAAGAAAAAATATATAATACATTATGAAACTCTAAAATTATATATTAAACTAGGTTTAAAATTAGAGAAAATGCATAGAGTGTTAGAATTTAGTCAATCTCCTTGGTTAAAAGTTTATATTGATTTTAATACTAATCTTAGATCAGAAGCTAAGAATGAGTTTGAAAAAGAATATTTCAAATTAATGAACAATAGTGTTTATGGACGTACCATGATGAATTTTCGAAATCATGTAGATATAAAATTATGTACTAATGCACTCAACCTAGAAAAATTAATTGCAAAACCAAATTTTGATAAAAGAACAATTTTTACAGAGAATTTAGCTGCAATCCATATGAAAAAATGTCAAATATCTTTCAAACAACCAATATATGTAGGAATGTGTATTTTAGATTTATCTAAAATTTTAATGTATGATTTTTGTTATAATATTATAAAGAAAAAATATGGAAATAGAGTTAGATTGTTATATACAGATACAGATTCCCTAATATTAGAAATAAAAACTAATGATTTTTATCAAGATATGAAAATTATGTTAGATCATTTTGACACTTCAGATTATCCAAAAGATAATATTTATGGTTTACCTTTAGTTAACAAAAAAGTTTTAGGCAAGTTTAAAGATGAATTGAATGGAAAAATAATGACTGAATTTATAGGTTTAAGATCTAAATTATATTCATATCGAATCTTAGATACTGAAAAAGAAATTAAAAAAGCTAAAGGTGTTAAAAAAAATGTTGTGGAAAATAAAATATGTTTTAATGATTTTGAAAATTGTTTACTAACAAAAGAACCAAAATATGTTAAACAAAATTTATTTAGAAATAAGAAACATGATATTTTTACTGTAGAACAAAACAAAAAAGCATTAAGTGTTTATGATGATAAAAGATTTATTTTGGAAAATGGTATTGATACATTAGCTTAGGGACATTATAAAATAAATATAGATAGAAATAATTTTGTAAACCATCTCAATACACTAATTAGAAATCAAAATCAAAAAGATTAGAAAAATATTTAAAAAAAATGTTTATAATAATAATAATAATATCTAGTTGTAAA